>JAVDBV010005801.1:0-11749 GCA_032619315.1 Piper longum | reverse complement strand
GGGGGGGGCGTGGGGGGGTGCGCCCCACCCGCCGCCACCCGCCCGGCCCCTAAATTGAAAAATAATTTTGAAAAGAAAAGGGCAAAATATCACCCTTTACATGTTTTGGAGGGGAAAATACCTATGATAAAATATCATAATAAAAGCAATAGAAAGGTAAAGACCTAAAAAAATAATGTTTAAATAATGAAAATAAAACAACAATAAAAGAAGAGTAGAATAATGAATACAAAAAATCTAAAGAAATAAAAAGTCAGTAGTGCCAATAATAAATAAATGAATTACATAAAAAAGAAACACGGATAATTTGCATATGAGAGAAAAACCAAATAATTAAATTATAAATAAATTCATAATTGTTAAAAAACAAAATAAACCGAACATAATTACCACATAGTTATTTTTGCCTTTTGAAATGACAATTTGTTGAAAAATCCCCTATTAATCAAAATGAGAAATATCTTAAGAGATATTATTTGCATATTTATAGGGAGAGGATGGGATGCAACCCTTGGACCATTGGTATGATAAAAGGAAAGGTACAACACTTGAAGAGAGGATATCTTTTAAGAAGTTGAAGGATGTTGTTGGACCCAGGATTTTGAAAATGAAACACTCTAAAACTTGATCATGCATCTTTAAATAAGTCTTATAGGATTGAAGTCAAATAGTTAAAGGGTTTAGTAGAATTATCAACAAATCGATCTGACTATCGATTACTGTGGAATCAAGAAATTGAGTGATAGAAAAATCAATTGGCAACCAATCATGACAAATTAGGGTTATTAGGAGACCATTTGTTAAGCAAAGAGGAGTTTGGAATTAAACACAGATTTGGACATTCTCACTCGTGGACTTCAACAGAGTCTTGATAGATTGATCAGTTATTGAAATTGGTATACTTTGAATCGATCGACAGGACATTCGGCAAATGAACCACTAGCACAATCAAATGTGACAGTTGGCCAAACTCAAATGAATTCAAGCCTTATTTTTTAAATAATTCATAGTCAATTAATTAAAACAGCTAAGACGAAAAACACGAGTCTAATAAGATATAAATAACTTAGAACAGTTATAATAGTCTAAATTATTCACAAACTGAAATCTATAAAATGTACATTATACAAATTATTTATCAGCAATAAATAACTGATAAATAAATAATAAGATGTGCTTTATATTTCATATCAATGTCAGTACATATACTCAAAACAATTTTTGAACATTTAATTATTCTCAATAGACACTTAAAAGCTCACATAAATTTTTAGAATTTAATTTAAGTATCTATGACTTGAATCAATTTGTATGTAAGAATTCAATAATTAATGAATAAATAAGGTAAAATATACCGTAATCTATTAACATGTGACAAACATGTTAATTCGGTGCCATTCATGTATATAAGGTCAAGGAACCGAAATTATAATTCAAACCGTCCAAAAACGGCCAGAAACAGTGCATAAAACGGTCGAACCAACCCGAATTGAACTAAATATGTGTCGGGTCGGGTAAAATGGATCGGCTGATCATGCCGAGTCGTGTCCTGGCCAAACGATCGTGCTCGACTCCGGCGAGTGCGGTGGCACGGCGAACAGCGGCGATGATCGGTGATGGCGGATCTGACGACGGAGAGTCCATTTGCGACGACGGAAAAGCGAATCACGGCCGAATCTGGCCAGAATCGAACCGGAAAGAGGCTCACCCGGCAACGACAGTGAGCTCGAATAGGCCCCGACGAACCGCAAAGTCTCAAAGCCGGACGGTGGACATTATCGTTAGCTCTGACGACGGTGAAGGTTTGGAAGATGTCGGTGGCGGCAATGGAGACCGTGGCCGGCCAGAATTCGGCCCGAAAGCCGATCGGCAGTTGTGTTCCAAACGGTGACTTTGGGTCACAATTCCGGGTGAATCCGATGGCAGCGGCCAGAGGTACTGGTCGGGGTCGGCAGCCGGGCGACAGTGAATCAATTGGCAGTGATGACGTGGAGGAAATCAGAAGATGGTAAAGGAGGGGCAAATTAGTAATGTTACCAGTGAACGTGGTAGCCCTAAGATGCGTGGACATATTTATTATGTACCATCTGAACCGAACGACAAAACAAAATCAAAGTCTTAATTGCAACCAAATCATTCGAATACTCTATTGTCCAACAATCACAATAAACTGTAAATGATTAGAGTCAACGTAGTGGTATAAAAAAAATCACAAACATTCTTTTTTTATAACACACATCGATCAGCCCAACACAACAAGCCATCAGGTAATCAGCTCAATATAAATATTAACCGAATAAATATTGATAATATTCGATTAATAATTCAAATTAGCTCAGACTAGATCAAACTCAATCGAGAACCTACTTGACCTAGCAGGGTAAAATCTTGGGTGAAGTCTGATTTTATATATAGTCTACAAAACAAATTAAAAATAGCTTAGTGATAATAGATTTCATTTATTTAACTCTGCAATACAGTTAAAATACCTAGAGGTTTTCACACATGTCTATTCAAATTGGCTCAATAGACCCATATATTATTCTCACTGTATGGCTTCCAGCCCTTACATGGTAATCAAATCACATTGGCCTACTGCCGTCACAATGTGAACACACCGTAACCACGCCAGAAGACAAGTTTTCACCCTCACGAGTCATTTTCGATTCTTTCGTCCCTTCCCCTTCCGATCAAAGCTACAACATCATACTATAAAACCATCATTTCAAGTTGCTCAATTAGAATAAAACCATCCATTTGGGTCATTTGGACCTCAGTTACCACTAGATCAAAGTGGCCCTTGTTCTCTCTCAGTAGCTTTAGTACCTCGTCAGCTCGATTAGTTGTAGTCACTCAAAATACCATGTACTTGACTGAACTAGGAACATATTAGATCGAAACATTTACATGAACGGGACAAACAAACTTGCTAGTTCTTGATATCAATCAGGGCAGTTAGTTCTTGGAATGCACAAGAAAAAGCAAAGTGATATCAAATCAAATTTGCCGATGATCAACCAAATATATTCTTACTCGTGCATTTGACTGTAATATGCCACATAAATGGAAAGAACATCAATCGAAGTAAACGAATTAAATAGAAAAATAAAACAGAATCGACTTTTTCCTCGCATAATTTCGAAGATTCACGCAAGCTCAGAAGTAACAAATGTTACAAATCATTTCCAATCAAAGAAGATAAGAGAAAAAAGTATACGCCGTTTAGAAAGCTAAAACCAATTAAAAGAGATATTAACTTGACAATCACAAAGCCTAAGAAGACCTTCCAAAAGCTTCAAATAATTTGGATCATCATCAACCGCCAAGACACGCATACCCACCGGAAAATTATCCTTCATAAAACATTCCATGGCCCTCTTCAAACCGGACCTCACGATCGACCAATACCGTGCAAATTATGAAAGTATGATCAAACAACATTTTTGAAGCCGAAGCGATCGATAGAGGAAAAATTTTCTAGTAATACATAAACAAGTTTCAAATCAATACGAAGAAAAACAGCTTAACGATTATCGAGGAAAGCATATACGATTTTGATTTTGCATGGATTCATGACATTAGAGCAAATCGACAAACTGGCCCCTGTTGGATAAACTTCGCAAGAAATGTTATTCTAATAAGAAAAATAAAAAAAACGGGGAAGAAAAAAGGCTCCTTAATTGGGACGAGCCCAGGGATATCCACCTTCTCCGACCTTATCAAAGTTCCACGTTCACACACAGCTCCACGCCAGCCTCTTCACACCATCTCCCCCATTAGAAACGCATGCATGGCCATTGGCCAAGAATACATAAGAACGAAATATCCTACAAAATATTTAACGTTGTCTTGAAGTTATTAGTTACATGCATAAACAAACGTATTTGTTATCAAACACTAGCCCGATGACAGAAAACAATGAGTTTAGTTTCTTTCACAGTCCCTCCTCAAATCGTTCATGCCGCTTTGAGAACTGCTTAAATTCAAAACCATCTGCAAACCAACCAGACATAATATAGATAAGTTTGCAGATTGTGGCCCAAAATTTCATTCCCAGCATTTGTCCCAAGCACTTGTTTATAGATACCTAAACAAGAACCAGAAAATACTTTCAATAATAAATTGAACTGCTCTGTACATAAACACATGGGAAAAAATGCTGCTTGGTCTAATATTAACTTCATTTTTTGTTAAAAAAAAAGTGAGATTGCTTCTAGGCCTTTGTTTGTAGAAAATAAAGTTTGTTCCTGAATATGTATGAAGTCCATACCTTTGGAAGGGGCAAAGAATGAGATGCCTCCAGGAACAAGATAAGTGCAGATAAGTTTTAGGAAGTTTGTATTTAGCACCATAAACCAGGGTAACTCACCACCATTAATGTCAAAATCAGCTTTGCCATTAGGCAATAGCAGAATACTTAGACAAGGAATGAGAACTAAGATATTATCTGGAATAGCATAGAGGAATGCTCGAGAAAAGCTATGACTTAAAAAATGAACAGATAAAATATGTTTCGTCAATTTAAAGTTCATAATTGTCTACTGAGTACTATAAGAGAGCCAGACAGAGTTCTTTGTGAGAGCTCTTAAAGGCATTCTTAAGCTTTAATCAAAGTACGGGAAAAAAATCTTAACCCAACATCATAAATTACAACTTTGTGAGTAGCTTGATTCTTTTATGCTTGTTATTGTGCGTAAAATTTGTCAAATTCAGTAACTTTTCACAATGTAAGAACATACAAAAAGAATATAAAAGAATGGCTCTGCCTCTACCTGCAGTATATGTATGACTTTAAACAATATCGTGGGAATGGTTTAATTTCTTTTGTGCCCATTTCAATTTGATTTCCCAATAATTTGAGTAAAAAATATATATTTATTTAGCTGGAATCCTTATTTAAAATTTTAATTTCAGCCCGTTCCTAAAAAGATCAATAAAACACTCTTGTACAAATTCTTAAATTTTTTTCATAATGTAAGTAATGATTTCCATAAAGAAAAACAAATTTAGACTCATTACATTAGTTTTGATTTCTTTTGTTGCTATTTATTCTATTGTATTTGACTACTTCAAATGTCCACGAATGAAAAAAACAATATATATAACTAAATTATAAATATGTTTAATAAGCAAGCATTAAGATTTGGTATATTAGATCCAAATATTAATACTGTGTGGTTATAAAAAAATCTATAATTTATGTTAACTGTTCTGAATAAGTGATTTAGACCCATCAATTTACATCAAAGCCGGTATGTTACCGAAGGGTTTTATTGGGTATTTCCTTCTGGCCTAACTTTAAAATGATTATTTTTTTTAAGCATTGCAATAGTATATTTTCTTATGTTTTGCTGGTAAAAAAGATGTTTACTCCTGTTTCTAAGCTTTCAAATATTAAAAGATCATTTGGTATCTTAAAATGTTGTGTTGTTGTATGACAAATAATTTATACTTGTTACATGAAACATCATAGTATACCTGTTTGTATTCCGAGGACAGACCGCTGCTAGGCCCAAGGCAACAGATACATAATTTTAATTATTTACGCCACCAAATCTTTTCTAGCTAAGCCTTACCTTTCACACAGATTTGTTGGGCCCCTGGGCAGGTGAACCCGACTTCTTATGAATGTCTCCAACAGTAAACCTCCTTATTCTTCATAGATATGCTTGCTGCTCCCATCCAACTTTGAAAATCCCACAAGATGCTCCAACAACAGCCTGGTGTATTATATTCATGACACCAGCCTTTCATTGAACCATGTCATGTTCATCGCTGATAACCCTAATCACTAAATCATAAACTCTTTCACTACCCTTCGTTAAATATATATACATAAAATCCTTTTTTAACGGGAGTCCCCTAGCCTTATGCATGAAAAATTAATGTTTAATGATATTATGTTGCTAATGCTAAGCATATGCCGGTCATGCACATACTTTTAGGTGTATAGCTTACATAATGCTACAGGCTAAATAGACTCAATAGACTTTCGTATATCTCTCTTATTTTAAAATTTAATATGAAAAATAAGATTTTCTCAAAGCTTATATAAAAATTATTGGCCTTCTCCACGATAGAGTGGGACTAACCTAACATATATAACACAGGGAGTGCATCTTCACACATAGTAATATCAATGAATGAGGATATTTTACCCAAATTCTGACCCTTTGTTTATATATATGACTAGAGAGACTTGCAATGATAAGATTCCTTTTTCCTTTTACTTCTAAAAACATTTTGGGTAAATATCGACCACTATTTGAATAAATCTTCTAAAATTGTATGGTTACATATATATTATTATTTTATTTATTTTTAAATTTAATTTTTATTTTATTTTATTTTTATGCTATAATATTATGTTTATATTAAACATTCTATTTTTTTCAAATTTATTTTATATACATATATATATATATATAATACCTATAAAAATCCGATACGTACATATATCATCTTCCAAAAAATTAAGGTAGCCTATATCTAATACCTATTACACTAAGATATAATATATTAATGAGGATGTATTTAAGATCTTTAACTTGATTAATTATTTTTGAAAAAATTACTAAGTTCATTTATTTGCATTTATCATGTCATTAGATGTGTTATATAAATGGTGATATGTCAAGAAAAAATATTTCTATGACAATTTTTTTTTAAGATAAGTAAAATACAATCTCCTAAAAAGTTGAGCTAACCTCACATCTAATACCTAAATATCAGTTATGAATGCTTGAGATTAAGATATTTAACTTGATTATTTATTTTTAAAAAGATGACTATATAAATCAGTTTGCATTGATGGGGTCATTACAATACATACATGAATTTTAAAGGTCTAATTTGTTATGAATACCTAAATACTACAAACTTCATATTTTGACACTACATTTGTCGGTGTTTCCCCCCCCCCCCCCCCCCCCCCCCCCCCCCCCCCCAAAGCATACTATTTTTGTTCCTGCATGAACAACTTGTTGTCTTTTGGAATATGGTGCCGAAGGACAGAAGGTGGACCAATGTGTTGGATATCAGTCCCTTGCCTCTCCACCAAAGATTTGTGCTCACACCCCCCTCCTACTCGCACCTTAGTTATTTTACTGCCGATTAATTTTGATGAAGTCTTCCGGCTCAATGATATTTTAAGTTTTAATTAATAAATAATATTTTAATGCCCATTAAATATTTTTAATAATAATTTTTAAATTTTAATAATATTTAATGAATATTATCACCCATGTATATTTTAAGATTTTGTCTTATAAATTAGCCAAAGACCGTAATAAGTAATGCGTGCCGGGTATATTTAAAACTTATTATTAATCTATATTAAGAGATTAAAATGAATAAATTCAGAAAATATTATTATATTATTTTAAATGAAATAATCAATATTTATTTAGCTTTAACAAAAAATAATTACATACAAATATTAAACGTAATTTTAATTTTAATAAGTAAAAAAATTAATATTTACATGGAATTTTTTAACAGTTTTTAATTTGGATAGAATTAATAAGTTTTTTTCTTAATAATAAATAATAACAAATAAATAAATAAATAAAAACTGGAAAATATAAATTAAATATATATGAGTAAATAACAAATATTATTAATTTTTTTTATCAAATTTTAATATTAATAAGTAAATCATATCATTAACTCGGAAATGTATTATTCAAAAACTGAGGTTACAGAAGTTTATCGTTAATAATTACATAAATATAAATTAATTTAATTTATTTTTCAGATATCATAGAAAGTTGGTCAGTGTTTATAGAAACACGAGCCCAAAAAATCTTGTCTAGTATAATTATTATCATTTTATATCCTTATTCAAAATACATCTTCAAATTCTCAAGATTTCCCCTTCTATTTCTGACATACATTTTGACTCGTTAAAAAGTTTTACAATATTGTCACTTCGGGACAAATATTTAAACACTATTCCTCATCAAAATTATTTTCTAACAAAAAAAGCCATAACTTCCGACCCATTATTCCTCATCAAATTTATTTTCTAACAAAAAAAAGTACTTAATTTCCGACAAAAATTACACGCCTTTATAGTAGAAAGATAACTGCCCTAGGCAGATGTTGAATAGAATAGAAAAAGAACCGATTAGATGTACAATAAAAAAAAGAAGATAAATATTCTAACCTTGTTTTTTTCAAAGATCAAAATTACTTTCTAACACAGAAATACCAACTTATATTAGACTAAACACTACACTAATTGGATAGAATAAACAAAGATTATGCGAAAATTAACACTTTTCATCTAAGATGAATCCAACCTTCAACATCAACAACCAAAAACAAAAGAAAACAGACAAAACTAATAGTACTATTAGAGTTTGAGCGACAAGTCAACCTTCAGCATCTCCTCCGACTGGTTCCCACTAAACGAAGCTGCACCGCCGCCGGCGACCAGCCGCCGTCGAAGCCTCACACCCCATCGTCCATGAGAATCTAGCAGCACCACCGCCGCTGCCGGCGGGTCTATGCTCAACCTCCCGACCTCTGATTGGTGCTCAATGACCGACCGAGGGAAGCCATGGTGACCCAGGAGAGCACCTCCGACCACGGGCCACATTCCGGCATGGGCCTGCATCCCGAAGGAGGAGCCGTGGAGGGGAAGCGATGCCATACTAGAGAAACGGTGTGTGTAAGGGTAGCCGAAGCGGTGCAGGCGACCATGGCAGCGCTTGGCCAGCGTCCTCTCCCTCTTGTGTGCGTTCTGGTGGCCACCGAGAGCTTGCGAGCTGTAGAACTTCCTCTGACAGTAGTTGCATGGGAACACCCTCCCAACCTCCATGTCTTCTTCTTCTTCTTCTCCGGCGCCGTCGTCGAACTTTCCGAGCAGGTTGAGCTCCATCACCGGCCGCTCCTTGCCAGAGAGACTCAGATCCAACATAGCATCGAAATCTGAGTCGGAAGACATGTTTTGATTGAATTTGTGACGTGGGACTTGCTATTGAACTTCTTATACTTTCTGATAGGTAAATATTTGGAAGTTTTAATGTCTGATCAGAGGTGAATAAATGCTGTGGTTCAAATATACTTGTATATATGGAATTATATTGAACATGCTTTTTTTTTACTGTTTCAAGTGGGAAGAATTTACGTAATATTGTGAAGAATTTTCCCTTGAAAACACATCAAATCAATTCTATAAGAGGATGGTCCAGTTTCTATGAACTTGCAGTATGTAGGCGTTTTTAAGGGGGAGGTTTGGTCGTGAAGTGACGCGGTTGACCTTCCGAGTAACTCGTTTGTGGGTATTATTGGAACTATATGTTTCATGTGTAAGGTATTGTTTTGGTTTGGGTACGTAGATGCGGTAAATGTCCAGTAAGCTAATTAGAGCATAATTGGTTGCTTCAATAGAAGTGTTATTGTGGGTAAAGGTCTTTGTTTGGTAGCGTCGGAATGCATTTTATAAGTGTCTAACTTAATATTAAGCCTCCATAATTTACTCTCATAAGTCAAGCCGTATCTCACTTTTATTTTTAGCCACAATGCGAATATTTATGTATTTTTCCAATTAATAAAGAATATTATTTCTCGTAGTACTTAAGAGAGTTATATGTAAATTTTTTTTTTCGGATTTCATTTAGATCAACCTCCTACCTAATGCTAGAATTAGTAGGAAGAGAAGGGGTATGATTCAAAATTTCTAAAATTCCCTCATCTTCAAAGATCAGTTGCACCTTACGATACCATAAGCCATAATTATCTCCCATAAATTTTTCGCTCTTGTTCAAATTAGTAATAATTTGTGTACTTAAAATAAATTTAATTAGTATTAATACAATACTTTATAAAAATTAACTATTTAAGATAAGGTAAAATTAGTAATGCATAATAAATAGGACATTGAGCAGAGCTCACAATCACAATTTATTTATTGTATAATTAATAATACAAGGCCTAAATATTAATTAATGTATGAAAAACTAAATTATGATCAATTGATAATCAAAGATTTAGCTCCCACTGATTTAAATAATTATGATTCAATTAATTGTAACCGATGCAAATTAAATGAATTTATATGTTTATATTATCTCCTAATATATGTTTTGGACCATTATTTATTAATTAGATTTTATTTAAGTCACAAAGACAAAAAAAATTAAACTACTTAAACTTTTTAATATGATTATTTTAAAAACAATATAAGCATATTTAAAAATAAGTTATTTCAATATAAGTCAATTTTTTTAAAAAATTGACTGCTCGGTCTAGGTTATAATTGGTCAAATCGAAGTCCATAAAATTGTAGTAATTATTTCAGATTAGATCCAAAAAATATTTTTTTTAATGTACGGTTTACTAAAAACTCATATTTAAAATAATCTAAATAATATTAAAATTAAATTGATAATTTAATACGTATTTATAAAAAAATGAGAACTTATTAATTGGATGACACCGCTATCTGTGGAGGGGCCGAAGATTACCGGTCGCTGATTACCAACTACATGTCGGCAATAAGGATCTTTTGAGGGGATCCTATTGACTAAGTTAAGAAAAACCCTTATTTCCTCCCCTCCTTATGGTCATCCCATCGTTGCAGTGACCCAAAGTCGCTGACCTTGGGATATCCACCCGACGAGATTCTTCTTGTTCCTATTTCTGGTGAATGAGTGACACAGCTAGTTGTATTTCGGTGAATACAAGCAAGGAAGTTGTCTTGTATAGGTATAATGAAATTCTCCTCTCTTTTTTTATTGACGTGTGAATATACAATGGATTATATATAAAGATAATTTAGTTATCTCTTAAAAATTGCTTGGGAAATAGGATGATCCAGACTCACAAAGAGTCTTACGATAATTAAAGATAAAGGGTAGATTATCTTAAAAAAATTATGGAATTGATCATTAATTAGGAATTTTAAGAATGAATATTAAATACCAACCTAGTTAACAAATATACATAATCCATTTCTCATATTTATTTAACAAAATAGATAATTAGCAATAAAGCATATCATGCTTATCACATAACAAATAATCAATTAAAATCTCATCTAAACATGATATTTATTAATCGATTTTAATTTAATTACAAAATTTAAATTAAAAATACATATCAATTAATCATACATCAAATAATGATTATCAATTTATAATAATGATATATACATTAATCGAATACAAAATTCAATTTAAAACTAACAACATGATTGATAATTCATGTTAAAAAGAAAACAATTTAGACAATTTAAATATGGATTTGGATAGATCTAATAGAATTTGATAAAAATGGTTATTCTGTCAGATCTAAATAATTATATCACTTTAATCCATGAAAATAAGCATGTAAAAAAATTATAATATTTTAATTACAAAAAATAAAATAATTTGTAGATCTAGAAAAAAATTATTTTTTATCATAATTCTTTATGTTCTTAGACTAGAACATCCTTTACGAGCTCTTGATGCAAATATTAGATCTTAATATAATTAATAAGAATTAAAATAAGATTGAATTAATGTAGGATATCTAAGTCTTCAATCTACTTTTTAAGTTTTCCAAGATCAAGGTTTGATTATTAAAACCAAACATATTTTTACAACTTGTCTCACCTTTTGTGATTGTGCAAAATAATATTTTTTCCTTTTTTAAAAAATTATACGACCGTATCCTAATATAGAAGAGATGATAACTATCCTTCTTAACTAATAAGAATATATATATATATATATATATATATATATATATATATATATAT
>JAVDBV010005800.1:0-11361 GCA_032619315.1 Piper longum | reverse complement strand
CCCCCCCCCCCCCCCCCCCCCCCCCCCCCCCCCCCCCCCCCCCCCCCCCCCCCCCCCCCCCCCTGTTGGACATGCGTGTCTGTGGTCTGAATGCTCGCTTTCCTTTTCTCGGAAGCTGATGTTCTTTGTCTTTGGCATGCTGACAATTCAAGAAATTCTCTGTTAACGGGAAAAAAAAATTGGTTACGTAAACCTGGTCGATATTTATGTTATGTTGACGGAGATCATTAGAATTGGGCATTGGCCTTCTTCTGTACAGTTTTGGATGATTGATGGTAAGCACAATCTATAGAATATACACAAGCATGAAGTGGTTTTTGCAGTATTGTATGCTACTAGCTTATTCAGCAAAGTAATTACTGTATTAATGCCTTGAAGTGGGTCATGCAAGAAATGGCATCTTTAAATATAGCCCTTCAAATTGTGAAGTAATACCCATGATTCTTTTCTTACTAAAAATCAAGGGCCGTCACCGTTAGTGTTGTTGCATTTCTTGCATTCTGAATGAGTAGTGATGGTTCTTATGTATAGATTGTAAGAGTTGGAGTCTCCGCACGTTGGAGTCCTTTTCTTATTTCATATATATAGATATACATCAGTAGTTTGTTACAAGATATATGGAATACTATACAACAATCTCAGGAGAAACATTAGTGCAATTGGTTGTATGATACCACCATTGTTGATGTAACCACCAGTTGAACGAGTCTTTAGGAATGGAGCTTATCTTCCCCCCACGGGGAGAATGCACGTGAGGCTTGTAACATAATAATTCAAACCAAGGATGATACACAGGCTTAGGTTTGTTTGGGTGGTATGAAAATAATTTAAATGACGTAAAAATTTCAATTAGCCAACTTCCCAAAATTAGTTACAATTAATATATTTTAATGCTTTTGTTTGTATTATTTTATGTACAAATGAAATATAATTGCATTTAAGTGGGTGCACAAAATGGCCATGATTACTTCAAAATGGGTTTTCCCAGGCTCCACCAAATTTTCACCTTTTCTAATCTCTTAAGATAAGAATAAAGTGGAAAGTTTTTTGCAAGTAAGAGAAGTAATTAATTGTAATCATAATTATTTTTAACATAATACACATTAAACATGAATTTACTTAAATGAAATATATAAGATATATACTACTGACGGGTTTAAGATTTTTATGACATTGACACTATTTTCATGCTAACTAACCTTTGTGAACAAGTCTTGCAAACTAATCCATGTAGGGGAAGGCGAGAAAGTTGAAAAATGCCAGTAGAGAGTTTTTCCCGTATGAAGTGGACATCAGGAGTAAGTCGCACAACACACAAAAACTGCTTAGCCGGTAAGGGAACATGACTTTGCTTGATGAACAAAGTCTTAGAAAGTTGAGGAACCTTTCTGGATGCTTTGAAGAACAGTCTTTAATTGTTGAATGCAGAGAAAGATTCCCTTAAAACGTCTCGAACACACACCAGGCATCTATGGTAAATTGTTTATTAAACGCTTGAGAAAGGATTCGTGGAGAAAGAGATCCAAGCATCCAACCAAGTGCATCTGATCAAGATTCAAGCCGCACCCACTTGGCGAAATCTTCCGTGGCTGATCAGGTTAAGGGAAGGAGCCATCAACAAAACCAAGGAGAATGAGTGCCAAGAATGGGAAGGACTTAGGTGTTAACATCATTGTCACACATCTCTATACGGTAACTAATATAAATATAGGTTACTAGGTTCTTCAAAATATTAATTATTTTAGAGCGAAACTTATTGACCTATTTTTATATGTATTGGAGACAACCCACCTAGCATTGACCCATTTTCATATGGAATCAGAGAGGGACTCGATATGTACTATAATTGTAGTGTGGATTACATCCAACCTGTCTCTAAAGACCCAAAATGGAAATCCTATGTGGCGTGGATGAGGGACTCCCTGTGTATGAAAATTGTGATGCAGGTGTAATCTCCACAACCCGTCTCTAGATACCCAAAATGGAAAGCCCATGTGGTACAAATGTAAGGTCCATGTGTTAAGTCTAATATGGTTTGCATGTGGGTTGCGAAAATTATTATACCATATTATACGAGATAAGTGGTGACTAATATAAATGTGGGTTCTTAAGTTCTCTAAAATGGCTAGTTGTTTTGGAGTGAAGCACATAAACCTATTTTAACACTCGGGTTTTCTAAAGAAGAAAATACTTAGTAGTGAGTTTGAGAGAAATTTCTTGGGATATATATTTGACAATAGGAAGGGCGGCTATTATAGTGGTAGAAGGATTGGTGGAGGTGGTGAACATCGAGTTGGAGGAGGACATGGATCGATATGAGGTGTGCTCAATTTGATACCATGTTAGAGTTGGAGTCTCCACACATCTCTCTTCTTTTCTTATTTCATATATATACTATACTTTGTAACTAGATATATAAAACCCTTCGTCCGATTGTTTTAGTATCACTTCAATTTTGACCTTGGCCATGACGCTTTGCCATAGCCTTAGCCTCCTCCAGTGCTTGGCCAACCCAATTTGATGCTATGTTGTTGTGACTTTTATTTTCATTTTTTGGTCGTGTCGAGTATAGATAGGTTAGGATCGTGTCCTTAGCAAGTCTAGCTTGCTTGTTGTGTATTTGGAACCCTTTTCACGATAATCCTAGCCTTATGGGACCCATGTGATGGTTCTTGAGGTCACCTGCCAACCCTAGGCACATGCAAACTGTGCCTAGCACAAAGGAGCCTTGTGAGTGCCTTGTACTAGTGTTTTAGGGCTTTAAGGTTAAGTTTGGAAGCAAGGGCGCCCTACTATCGTCATTATGCCCAAATTAGGGTTTCGCGCATGTTTTGGCAAGCAAAGGTACTACGCCAATGCCCTTGTGTCCAAATGCATGACCCACCTTTGCACGCCGCTCAGTTAAGCAGGTGCATGTGGTTTGGTTTGATGCTTTTCGTGGTTCTCCTTGCAGGGCCAAAGCCCTTACACTAGAGCAGGGATTTTACCTATAAATAGAAGTCATTCTTCATGTGTCAAACCTGTGATTCAAGTCAGGGTTTTATAATCTGAACCAGTTAGTTCGATCGTTAGTTTTAGTCGGGTCAATTTTAAAACATGCGTATAAAGCTGAGGTGTGTCCAAATATATGATGATAACGTCAGTAAGATAATAATAGAATAAGTTATCAAAATATATGATAGTATGTCAGATTTTTCTTTCTTTATTTTAATTAGATCATAGAATTATTTTTGTCTGAAAAACGTATTATGATATGTTACGGGCAGTTTGGGTGGGCTATTAGTTATAGAACATGTGATTGTAATATTCGTCTTTCTTACCGATCATTCGTTTTTCTCCCCGACCATTCGTTTTTCTCCCCGACCATTCGTTTTTATCACCGACCATTAGATTTTCTCCGCGACCACTCATTTTCTTCCCTCTAACATCTATTTATTCCAAACCTCTGATACTGTCACAATCTAGTCGTCACCATCCTCCTCACCCAACTTCCTTCTTTTTTTTTTCCTTCTCTCTACCCAACGATCCTCACTCGAGCTAGCCACAACTTTGTCACCATCATAGCATAGGTATAGAATTTTATCCGATTTTATTTGAATGAATTGTTTTATGATTTTGGTGTGATTGTATATAGGTGTTGGTTTAAGTTTAAAAGCATGTTAACAGATGTTAATAGTGAATTAGAGTTAAATACATGTAAATAGATATTGTCTTATATGGATTGATGAGGAATGTAGCATTCATGCATTATACTCACATTAGTATTTAGTCTTATTGTGTATGTATGAAGTAGGAGCTTGCTGCCTAGGTGTGTGGACACGATTAGAGCTTCTATGAGATCCGTTTAGGACTAGTTCTTGTTTTATGCTCTACTCAATTGTGTATTATTTTATTACTTGTAGGATGAATTAAATGGCGTTTATTAGATCCCACTTAACCCGGGCCATTTAATCAACTAATTTTTTGAATTAATAATGCTCGAGGATGAGATCCCTCGAGTATGTTTTCAAAAATAAGATCCACCGCAATTTGCCTTCGGGCCTATTGTATAAATCCCTTCCCAGACCTATATATAGTTTTATCGAGTTTTCAATAAGACGAGAGATGGGAAAACCGACTTGTATGTACTATGAGCAGATGCACGTGCTAGTCAAAGTAGGTTCTAGATTAGTGAGCGGGTTGTTCTAATCCCGAGGGATCCTGACAACTCTCGTTTTGAGTCCCTCACACCCAGAGAAATGTGAAGGTTTATGGGTACTATTTAGTATAGCTCATGTTCGGACTTGTGGTTCAAAGGTTACTAAAGGAGCTTACTTAAGAGTACCCGGTCTTCGTGCTCAAGGCCAGGAGAACTATGGAGGTAAGGAGAGGGTTTAGAATATACTAGTAGTCTGAGGGACCAGAAAATGAAATGAGAAAATGCCGAGAGAGGCATCAGCAGTAGCAGACTAGTTAGTTTAGAATGCTATAGGGTTTGCAATCCAATGGCTCCTCAGTAGGTGCCCTTTAAAGAGCTCATGAGAATGTTTTCTTTCATATGAGAGTTTGCTCTCATAGCTAGTTTAATATTAGTTATATATTTGGACAAGTGACACTCGTTACTGAGGTGTTTTTATAATCTATGAGAATGTTTTCTTTCATATGAGAGTTTGCTCTCATAGCTAGTTTAATATTAGTTATATATTTGGACAAGTGACACTCGTTACTGACGTGTTTTTATAATATATGTAGGTGATGATCATGAGTAGGATGAACCAGCTTGGACGGAGTAGCAGTGGCATCTCTTGCATACACACACATGCGCCGACCAAATGTTTGATTTAGCTGTTTTCATTGTTTTGTTATGATTTTATGAAAATGAAATACTTATGATGAAGACATTGGTATATAGAAATAGATAATGACAACATGATCTGAAATATATATTAGTGTGAAAATTATATGACAAAGGTGAAAATGAGCAAATGAGCAGGTGGGTTGAGACCCAATACGATTTTTATGTAATAGAATTAAATATTTATGTGAAAAATATGATGCAATTAATGTATATTTGCATATATCTATGCCAGCCCTTAATTGCTCTTTTAGGGGACTTAATTATTTTTTTAGTTTACGAATTTTATCGTAATTATTTTGGTATGTGAACCGCTTGTCATATCATCCATGTAGTAGCATGCTAGGATTTTTGTGCATCCATTCATACATAGTGATAAACATCTTTCATCTCAAGAAACCGAGAGTAGATCTGCAGGGTTGGGTTTGGGTTAGCCTACCTAACAGAGACCAGTGACATACCAGTTTGTCTCCCAACCACAAACCGGATTTGAGGTGTTACACCATGTTTTTCACCTCTTTACTCCACTTCTCTAACTTCCACATTCCACCTTTTTTCCCCCTACTTCCTCTCAAGCCTTCCTTGCTCCTCCCAACCCTCTCTAAGCCTACCCAAGCCTCTAAGGTTGTATGTCTTGGGGTAGGAAGCCCCAAGATACCTCTCCTAGGACTTGGTTGATGTAAAGGTCACACATTTACTCCCTTACCCGTATGTTTTGTGTCTGTTGCTTGTCATTTGTGTGCATTTTATTTTTTCCATATTTTTCCATGGTATATATACTTGTTAGGAGTAGATAAGTTTTAGTTTCATCATATTAAATGTATAGAAAATAGATATGAATTTTTACACTATGTTTTAGTTGTACATGAATGATATCTTTCGCATGATTGTAACTTAAGATGTTATATATGTCTAGTTATTTTTCCTACACTAAAATGACTTCATTAAAGGTTTGAACAAAATCCCTAAATGTATTGTGTACTTGTTGTGCTATTGATATGTTATGTCCTATGAGTTTATGCTCCCTTGTAGCTTAAGACATTGGCTAAGGAACACTGTTGTCAGCACCTTGACCTAACTTTAATGGGCCTCGTTTACCATGTTGCCTATGTGCCAGAACCTGAAAATTTTTGTCCCAAATACTTGTATGTATATATATATATATGTATATATATATATATATATATATATAAACCCAATATACAAGAGCTATGCCTCATATAGCTTATATAAACTACACTTTTTATTTTGATCAATTAAATAGGTCCCATAATTCAAAAATTACATAGATAAATAAAATAATTAATAATAAAGTTAATTATGAAATTTCAACATAATCTAATATTTTAAACCCTTTCATTTTAATTATCAAAGTAATTATAATAAATTAATTTTGTAAAATCTATTAACTTGTATGTCTTTTGAAAAGTTAAAAATAGATGATAATAATTTTAAAAAAATATAAATTTTATCAACATCTTATTTTTACAACCTAATTTTAATATATATATAAATGTTATTTGTGAAATCCACTAAACAAGATTCAAATTAAATATGCAGGTCTTATATAAAATTTTCCTATATATATATATATTGTTGGGAAATAAACGCTCTAGCAAAAACTACCCAGAAAATATTTCCCCTCAAGATAAAATGAAAACAAATATAAGATGAATAGACACAAAGATAAAAATAGACGTAAACTTTCCTCAAAATTTGAAGGAAAGAAAACCAAACTATTCGATCAAATTTGATTAAGAAAATCTCTTACAATCAAATATCGAATAAAATTTTAGAAAATTCTCCAAATATAAATTAGACAAATAACAAGATTTGAAAGATACAATTTTTTGAAAATACAATATATGAGGATTTGAGAAAATAACATACACCTCAAGAGAAAATTTGATCAACCCCATATCTTGAATTACGACCTCGACTTCAAATTGAGATTGATGAAAAACTTCTCAAAACTCTCCCTTTACGAGACAAATGTGCTAAAAAATTGTTAAGAGGGTATTTTATTTAATTCTCCTTTATATAGAAGAATATTAGTAGAATATTAAAAGCCATATCATTAAACTTATATAAAAAATGACAAAATCTGACACAGGTATACGAAACATCAACCATTAGTATTATAAATTAAAAGCCAAAAACTAACAATTGAGTCTTTTAATGCTAACGGGTGAAGGAAACTCAACAACTATTGAATTTATTTTTCATATATGATCTCACAAATTGATTTAATTGTTCATTGGAAGATAATTTTATTAATAAGCTCATTTATCTAATTTGTTACAGTATTTAAATTAATTAACTTTTAGAAGTATTGGTTAATAAAGATATGAGGTTATACAATGTGTAGAGACCCATACTTTGTTCTAATATATTTTGATGGGCCAAATTATAAATAAGAGACGTATACATCATCTAGGATTAGTACAGTCATAGAGATTAACAAAAAGGTCATGGTGCCCAAATCGTTACGCATGGTTTTTATTTATTATTAGCTTAATGATTTAGCATAATGTTGATCCTCAAATTAAAAATTAAAATTTAGATATTCGTATTATTGAATTCCTTTTGTAAAATAGAAGTATTAAAAATGAAAGAGCATAACTTTAAAACAATTTCAAAATAAAAAACAATCATTATTTAGTTTTATATGTGATATTATGACAAATCAACATTGGGTATAAATTCAATATTAACATTGATAGCTCTTTTTGTGGTTTGGGTTTTCGATATTTATTATTGGCATCACTGGATCTGGCCAATAGAAAAATCTGGTTGTGAGAGATACGAATCATATATAGAAAATATTCAAGTTGTGTAAGGTACGAATAATATATAGAAAATATTCAAAACAACATTCCATATCATCTAATCTATAATAATTAAAAAATAATAATCTCACATCCAACATATTGTAGATAATATCTAATATATAAGTGAAGATGTACACGTAGATTTTCATCTTGATCAATCAACTTTTAAATGATTGATTTAGGCCTATCTATTTACACTAATTTGATCGGATTAATACGTTTGATATTGAAGTTAAACTTCAATAATATTGACTTATAGCTAAATGTAGACTAGAGAGCTAGTCACCGGTCAAAAAAAAATTCTCAAAATAAAATTTTCTAAAATTGGATGGATTGTAATAAACAAAAAAAACATCATCTAATACTTCTTGCAGAAAAATCTAATATATAAATAAATATACACTTAAAGATCTTCAATTTAATTAATTAATTTCTTAAAAATAATTTAAGCCCGTTATATTGCCGTGTCATTACGTTATCAATTAATTCCCATCTATATACCTTCGTCTTTAACAAATAACTACAATAATAAAATATTAATATATTAATATGTTGTCAAGGACAACAAAAAAAGCTATGCGATTTGAAGCTCTCTCAACCTAATGTTATTTATTTATTTATTTACTTTTTGCTTTTGATCCAACTTATCCAATTAAAGTAAACCCATCCCTTCCTTAGATGCGCCCACCAATGACTTCCCTCTTTTTATAGTGAGATATAATAATAATTTAGATTACATTATTGAAATTTACAAAATTATTTAAAAAAGGTCACAAAATTTATTAAAAAAGACTTGGTAATTTCTTTACAAGAGATTTCAGCTCAATCAAGGTTGATTAACAAAATTTAAACAAAGATCGATTAAGATTAGATCAATGAATAATGAATTTAAACTCAACCATTACCAATGAGTAACAGCTCAAAACACTACCGAAGCAAACTAAGTTTGAGCCAATCAAAACTCTTGTAATTTACTCACTCGCTTTGATTAGCATCCCCCAAATTGGCAATTGTCTTAAATATTATGGCACCAATAAAAGACAATAAAAGTGGCATTTCATATTACATAGCTGTAAGTTGGTCCTAACATTAAATATGATTTGGTGAGATGAAGAGGACAAGCAAGAAATTCAAAAAAATTATAAAATTCATACAAATCGCATCTGAAATCGGCTTTTCAATATGATCTGCTAGAAGAAATTCGAACTCATAAAATCAAGGTAACTCTAGGAACCATGAAAGAAGAAAATTGATTCGCTATTTTAAGTTTTTTTTGTTGATTGAAAACAATTTATCCTGACTTTATGGGATCTTTAAACAAAATTTATAGATATCGTGTAATAAAAGCTTGCAAAGAGCCCTGTTTGATTACAAAGCATACATGGCTTCTATCATCCCTCTGTACAGTTGCAAAATATATAGACTACGGAATTTGGTATTTTGTATATTTCAAAATTACAACATAAGAAGATGACAAGGGGAGCTGTAAACTCCAAATGGTTTTTCCTCTGCATGATTTAAACAGGCGAGACTCTGAAGAACGCCGTAGTATTCTCTGATGGGCATCAAAAGATCAAAATCTGCTTGCACATCCAAATCCATCATTTTACTCCCTTCTATTTAGATGAACCCATGTACATGAAATTTTCTGGGTATCATGATTCATGCTCATGCCCTCTTCTTCATCTCTCCATAGAAAGGGGCTTTACAACAAGCATGATCCAAGTCCTTGAGCTTCTGATTTTCTCATTATTCTCAACCTCTTGCAAGAGGAAGTAAACATCCTGCACCCAAAACATAGGAATAGAATATGAGAAAACATCACACAATAAACAAGAGAAATATTTAAACTCTAGGACGCAGAAGTCCTGAAAATGATCATTTTAGCTTACTCAAATGGAACATCTCCTACAAGCATCCAGTCCCCATCCTTGTCTTCATAAGTAAGTGCAAATTGGTCTCCCTTGTTGCAGGATTCTTTGCTTGAAAGATCACCTGATCAAATTCAATATAAACCAAAAAGAATGTTAAGACCCTTGATCAGACATTTCATACCAAACTTCAATGGTTTTTGCAGTCCAAGACTGATTTAACCAAGTAGACATCTTCCGCACCTATGATGAAGCACTTGAACATGCTCTCCAAGACCTTGATCAGCTCTTTGTACCCTTGGTACATCTTGACGTCAACCTTCCTCAAATAAGGGGCTCCATCCATGCTAACCTTCACATACATCCCCTCCGCGTCGCCCTCGGGCTTCTTCGCCGACAAGCAGTTCTTCCGAAAAGCCCTGACCGGCGGCCACCCCACAGCCTGAGCCCTGCTCAACATTATATCAACAATCCAACATTAGCCATATTGCTCAAATCATCCTAAACACCGGCCAATCTTCTTAGTTTGATTTGATCGACACTTACTTCGCCGGAGGCAGCACCGGGCGGCCGTCGGCGCTCGGCCTCTTCCCGCTCTTCCTGGAAACCGCTGAGGGAGACGCAACGTCCGGTGAGTGGTCAGACCCTGGCAGGCCCAGGGTGAGCTCGGTGGCCTTGATCGAGTTGATATCCATCTTCGTCATCGCTTCCCAACTCTATCAATCTTTCAAGAAGTGCACAATTTTCAACCGGCGAACGAACAGCAGTTACCAATCCAACTAGCCTAATGGATGCCAAAAGCTGGACAGTACAAAGAATATAAAGAGAAAGGAAGAAGGAAGAGAGAAAATGGAGGGGGACAAGATCTGGTTGGGAATCTTGAATGTGCATGTATGTAAGGGGCCGTGAAGAGTAAAGGCAGAGGTGACATTTGAAAGCAAAGTTTGTCTCCGACAAGCGGGACAAAGGGGAAAGGGATGGTCGAGGAGAGGGGGGACAAGGCCGTCCGCCCATACGAAAGAGAGACAGAGACAAGGGTCGTCGGAGAAGGATAGGGTCGGGGGTGGCGCCACCCATTCCGTGGGAATGTGGGCCGGAAACCACCGCGTCTTTGGCCATGCGACGCCGGGGAACACCGGCGTGTGTAGAGGTCAAGTGTTTGCTCTCAATGGGGTTATTATGTTGAGTACTGTTATGTAATTAGTGTAGTAGATGAGCCATCAGGATTGACTAATAAGATTAATATTTATAAACAAATAAAATATTAATCATATCAAATAATTATATAAATATTTATCTTATAATTTAATATGATTAGATGTTATAATTATTATTATTATTTATTTATATAAAAAGGGAAATTTAATAATATGCATAGAAGATTTTCTTATTATGCCCAAGAAATATGGTTCCGGGGAGTGTGTTAATTGTCCGTTTGTTTAATTGTGTCAGTAGATAATTTTATATTATTATTGTTGACTAAAATTAACATAAGTTACTTGATTACAATGATAATTGAATAATAAATCTAATTTTAATTCCCTGAAAACTTAACTCAAAACAAAACGACACCTAAATTATTAATTTGGTTCGATCTGTTCCAAACTTGTTGACTCGGTTTTGAGTTTTCAAACAAATAAATTTTTTGTATAACGTTAAACTTCGAATGGAAGTTAACTAAATTGAAAGTAAATGGAAAAATTCAAATTTGAAGAATATGTTTTAAAATTAATACTTTATGTGGATTATTTAATATAATGTGTAGAGAAAAAAATTGAATGTGACTAAATTTGTTGAACATGGTTTGATATATATATATATATAT
>JAVDBV010005798.1:0-10572 GCA_032619315.1 Piper longum | reverse complement strand
GGGGGTTGAGTAATGCCTTCGTTGAAATGGAAATGGACGCATCTGTGTATTGATCTATGCATGGCTATATATAATTTTACTTTATTCTTTCACAAATATAGCGCATGCTACCCGGCAAAGAAGGAAAAGATTGCATCTGTATAGTGCAGCTCCTTTTTCCTGCTACAAGATATCTACAACAGATCTTTCCAATTTCTCCTCCCTCCCTCTCTCTCTTTCATGTTCAGATTTCCTTCCCTTGTTGCAAGACTACATACTATTACAATCCAACGTGTTTGGTCTGTAGACTCTGTACATGGGTAGTGGAGAGTGAGAATGACTTTGATGGAATGCAGATTAAAAAACAATAGCAAGCGAACTTTGTTGCTGCTTTTACTTTGCATTATCACTTGGGTCACCTTATCTTCTAACTTTCTCGTCGTTGCAGTGAAGAGACAATGTTACTTCCTTCACTCTCGTTCTTCTTGGGAACTGCAGAGACGGGGACAATGAGATAAAATAGTGAAGCAACCAATTATTGTGTTGCGGTTTGATCAATTGGTAGTATATTCTGGTCCCCTACCACCCACCAATCTTGCTTTATTCCCTGTTTTCACTTGGAAAGATTGAGCAACTTTAGTCTTTTTTGGTTGCTTTTTTGTTGCATTTGATCTCACAAGCAATTCTGTCCTGCTCTTTCTTTAACTTTCCTTTTTCTTGATTTTGTCTCTCTTTTTATTAAAACTGACGACCAATAATCTTCTAATATATTATAATGTACTAACTATATTTCTAAATTAATATCGAACAATGAAAATTATGAGTTTATAATCGTGTTTTAAATGGTGCTTCTCTTAAATAGTTGAATTAGAGGGTAAAAAGGGAGTCAATCACACAATATTATAATTTAGAATCATTTTCGAATCCATATGGCATAGAGTGGAGTCAACTAACAAGTTCTTGGAACCAAAATAGAATTTTAAAACTACCCTGTTATTGATCAGCTTGCCAATATTAATGATATCACATCTTTGTTAATTTGTATCATCTTTTTTCATTCTACTTTATTTATCTAAGATTATTGAACTAAGGCTATTTGAAAGACAATATATCTCTCCCATGCATGTTTTATTATCACCTAAATTTTAAAGTTGAAGGTCTTTATCAAGCTGCCCAAATCAGTGCATCTTTTCTCCGGCTGAATAAAATTACGTGGAAGCTTTTTCCGACCTTCGTCATTTTCTTCTCTTTCATCATTTTACTCTTCTTCCCAGGAGTGGTAGAAGGCATTCCGTTTTTTACTTCCTGATGTCAACCTTCTCCAAACTCTTTGATACTTAAACAGTCATGGCTGTTTAACTTATAGTTCAATTTGGTTATGCTCAGAATTCGATGCGGAGAAAAGCTTGAACCCAAAATCTGGAAAGAAATGATTCCACTCGTGCTATTGTTTATACTTTACAGTGTTTCGTATGTAAACTTGGCTTATCTAGCGTCTACTGCTCTTCGTTGTATCATTTATTCCTATAATTTTAAATATTGTATCATACAGGTCAGTCCTCATACATCGCATACCCTCTTCAAATCCGACCGGTCTAGATTATCAAATTAGTTTAATTCATACCCAATTTCTTAATTTATCATTTTTCCAAAACCCGGGTTATTATTGAAAACCACGATGTTTTGTTTGGTATTTAATTAAAATACTTATTACAAAAAATAGTTTCAATATCTAAAAAAAATTCAATTAAACCCGATTCGCCTTTATTAACTCAAATATACTTTATACTGACAATCTTACACGGTAATTAATATGATATTTAAAGCTCAATACTCCAAAGATCCATCACAAAGTAGTGAGACATTAAATTGGGTATGCTCAATTCTATGGACCGAGCAAGAATGTGGAAGCAGGACTCAACTCTTGCATCATCACCTTCGTAGCTTGAAATGGTCCTAACAATAAGTTGGCTATTCCGCTTGTCCCTCCCATCCCTGTTTATCTTAGCCTCTAGAATCTTGCTTCTTTGTTTTGGAGTGACAAATTGTTTCAAAACCATTTTACACCGTTCTCTTGGTCGACCATGGACCACAACTTTGGTATTTCGTAAACCTCATCTAGATTTGGTCAGAATGCAGAGACGGCAAGTTGTTCCCCTCATGGGCTGTAATTTCCAGAACCGTTCAAGATAGAGCTAAGCCAGGGTATGAAGGAATTGATGCTTTTTTGAATTGAAAGTCGATGTACAATATCACTAATACATGAGTAAAAAATACTTTAATTGTTCATGGATCATTTGCAAATATTACATTATCAAAATATACATTCGTATAGATACAGTGCATAGTTGGAGAAGAAAATCATGCTGCCAACTTCATACGTAAAGCTAGAAAAGCAGCTGGCCGATTTGTTTATGTATCTTCCTTCTATTGATCTTATAAATAAATAGTTAAACTGTTTCTGGAGAAGGACAAGGAATCAAAAATTATGAATTTAATGAAAAGTCACATTTTGGCATGGTAAAGTGTCCTTTTTTTTATTTTTTCTCTTTTTCTTTTTTCTAGTGAAGTGTTCTTTTCGATCAAAGTATATAGCCACCAGCTCGAATGATTGAAGGTAGGGCTTTTCACTCTTTAGCATTTCCTTTAGAATCTCCAGCTTGAATGTTATTAAGAAGTTCTTCAAACTGACGTTAAGAAGATCCAGGTACCTTTTCTCCCACTCATTCAACATTTGCAAAGATCTCTTGCAGTCTTCCATTTCAATAGCAGTAGATGAGCTCTGATTCTGCAAGTAACACACAATAAACGTAAGCAAAAGACTGTTCCTAGTATGAGGCAATTATGGGACTGCATAAAAACTAAGAATTTCGAAATTAATAAGCAATCTGGTTAATAAACAGGACAGGGAATGAGATCAAGCACATGAAACAACCTGAAGTTCTTTGAGTTCAGCTGTCATTACTCGAGAAATGAGAAATTCACTCCTAAAAGATTCCTGAACAGGATTTAGTAGAACTTTGATAGGCCTTAGACTCTCCATTTTCATCTGCTACATCAATACATTGAGCAAGTAGGGGTGGCAATTACCCTGACAGCTTTCTGGATCCGACAACATGTAAATTGTCTGAAGTGTTTTGTTTTGTATGTATTGGTTGTCTGACTATGATGATGTGATTGATTGGACCTGCAAAATGAAAAGGAATCAACCTATGTTACGCCTTCTTAAGCACACACCTTTAATAACGGCACTCTGTTACTTTCACACATAAAAGGCTTTGGAAATGGAATTTATTATAAGGGAGAAAGTGCGAACCAAATGGCTGACGATGAAAACTAAATGCTAACAAGATAAATAAGAATGTAAAATAAGGGATAATCGGAAACAAATAGCTTGAAATATCAGAAAGATAAACACCTTTTGCATGCATGAAAACACGGAAAACATGGACTTTTTGTGTTCCAGACTCGAATTGTGCCATCCTCTGATCCAGATAACAATGAAATGCCATCCATGTATTATGCTAAGCAAGTAACAGCCTTACTATAGAAAAATAAAGTTTGCTTAAAGAAAGTAGTTGCAAACAGGAAATGCCACGTAAAAACAATGAAATGAAAGTACTTTTTTAAGTAACTAAAACCCTGAAAACCAACAGTGAATATAAGGAAATGGAAGTACAATCCTGATACGGTCTTCAGATTATTTCAAGACACATGATGCAAAATTACGGGTTAATCATTATTTCACAAAGATAATAGATGCAAGAGACCCATTGCAATGAAACCGCACCTAAAGAGCTTGGAATATAAACATCAAGAGTTTCTCAGGGATTCAAAGAAGATAATTTGAATCCCGGCAAAATTTAAATATTATTACTTCAGCAAATTCTTCATTTCAAAGATGGACACACTCATAAACACAGTCTACCAAAGTAACACTCACAAACGAATGATGACAAGTATATAAATAGTGATAAAAAACGTAAAACGACAAAACTAATGCTAACTGCAAGTGTCCTGTCCTGCTATATGAGCAATATCCGAAGTGCATGAAGTTACTCCCGGGCATTTGGCTAACCTAACCAGCTAATCTAAATAAAAAGCTACCTGACTTTGGAAAACTATCACTTACTTGCGTGAGCAATTCTGTGGCACATGCATGCAAAAACCGATTCTTTCTTTGAATTTTTTTTTTATTAGAGATTGGAGAGTATGTGGGAGGGCTAATAAGTGTAAAACCCCGGAAAAGAAAATAATTAGGTTATTTTGTGTAGGGTTTTATAAATCTTTGAACGAACCATAAATAATATTTAATTAAATTAATTTTTAAAAATTAATATAATAAATTATTAATTATAACTTTTAAAGTACCATTGTTTTAAATAAATTTTATTTATTAAATTTTTGGGATTGGTACCCATTCAAATTAATTTAATAGTTAATTTTATTAACTTTTCGTTAACATACAAATGATATAATTATGAATGATTACGTTTTTTCCATAAAAAATATAATGACTTCTTAAATTCTACACTTATTCTTCTATATAAATAAGAATTCTTTGAATATTAAATAAAACATCCTTTCGATAGTTTTTTAGCATATTTGACTCATATAGGGAAGTCTTGGTTAGCCTAAGATTATATTCGACCACCATGTGTCAAGCGCAACCGGGGTCAACAAATTAACTCAGTCCGACACAATGCAGTACCCATAAATATTATATATTTATATTTAGGAGTATCTAGGCAACACCCACAAAATTTCTGAAACATGAAATACCTACCCCCATGCCAAACCCACAAAATGTCATATATTCATATTTAGGAGTCTCCGACACAAGGCACCACTTACAAAATTCTTAAAAGATTAAATACCTACCCCCATGCCGAAATGGGTGACAGTGCGCAATGGCGCAAAACGACTCATTATGTACTTGTGATACTAAGAAGGTTAGTCAATAGTAAATATCGATAATTGTAAGCCGAGGGCCACGTAGCGTGTGTGCGCATACATGAGATTGTAACTGGATGAGCAGCCACCCCCAATCCTATTAAGAGTTTATCATAGGATCTTAAGTACTAAAAGTTGAATTAATGATGTTATAAAATATATTAACTTATTTTTTTATAATTATATAACTTAGTATTTTTATCACTAACGCAAAATTGTTTCTGCCGGAGCATGGAAGGATAAGTAGAGCCAGGATAATTAAAGGACTATTATTGGACTGTTATTCGCATGACAGTAGGATTTTAGTTTAGTTCACGGGGCTTAGATTATTCCGAGCTAATATTTTATATTAAAATATTAAAAATTTAAAAAATTAATTTATGAGACATTTAATTTTATTTATTAATATTTGACTCATGGCTCGAAGCGGATAGGTCGTTACAAGAAGCCCACATAAACATTTGTTAGTCAAAATGACCCAAATATATAAGAGCTTTTACATTTATGTAAAGAATCCCCAATCCTGCTATGACCACTTACATACACATTGCAGTCAGATTAACACAAAGTTGAGTTAAAAGTCACAGTAAGGTTTATAACAATACTCGAAGATTAACAACATGTAGTAAAAGTTAAAACAAAAAAGGGAGCCAAGGACTACTTGTGATATGATAAAGAACCTAGAATATGGGACGCATGACTACCACCTGATAAGCTAACAGCATTAAGAGCAGCAATGTATATTTTACTATCCCTACATCCAGCATTAAAAACATGCTCCCCAGGATCCAGGGCAACTGCATCAACTATTGCTGGAAAGTCAATTGCATCAACAGATTCCCTCTTTTTAGGCTCCATATGTGAGAATTAAAAACAGACAAAAAGAAAATGAAAAAAAGAAGACTCCGTTGCTAAAAATAACAAACAAACAACTTTCTGAATAGCCAAAATGGAACAACATAATCCAAGATACGGATCAGATTAAATCCAATAACTACGCTATATTATATTACATCATACCTAAGAAAAGGCATGAACACATCAGAAATAATATATGAATAATATCGAGAGATTGAAAGCATCAAGACTGAAGACGGTTCCATGCAGAGTCACTAGCAACAATTTTTAAAGTCCAAAATCAGATATACAAAAGAACACCAGCTGAAATTCCAATAGGCAGGAGCCAGAAACCTCAAGATCAAACCATGAGTTATAACTTAGATCAAGACAATGAGGTAGAATAAGATGATGTAGGGGAAAAGAAAGGACGGACTTGGAGATAAAACTGCCAACTAGGAGACTAAGATATGTCATTTCAAAGAACCCTTATGCGCCCCTTTAATGGGGACTAACATAACAAATAACATGAACAAGACCACTTCGCCTAATGCCCAGCACCTACAAGACTCTTAATGGACCTTATGTCACATGAATACAATACTCTCCAATACATTGAACTTTCAGAAATGACCCATCTAAGTGCATAACAGAGTTCTGCTAGAAAGAGCCGACGATGCAACGACCCTATTATCCAAAGTGAATTTTAAGGATACTAAAAATTCTTCCACACAGTGATCTTTAAATACTAGAATTCTAATAGTAAGGGCCATTTTCTCGTGATACACTAGAAATTCAGAACTGATGCCACATAGTGATCTTTAAATACTAGAGTATTAAAAATTTTCTTCGAGGACCTAATGGACCTAGTACTCAAAATTAAGAATTTTCTTGTGGTGTACTAGAAACGCTAATGGACCCAATGCCAACTGAATCCAATACTATCCAATAGCCTAATAACTCTATAAATGGCCCATTTAGGTACATAACAAAATTCTTCTATAAAGGGCAGACAATGCAACAAGCCTACTACTCAAAAAATATTTATGAATTTTCTCTTGATACTAAAAACTCTTCCAGATATTTCTAAATACAATAAGCTTCATAGAGCTTGTTGTCAGCATTTTGCAGTATTTGCTTCAACTGTCAGTGGCTCAGCTGCAATACCTCTTGGAATATCAAAATAAATATAATTACCCGATTTGTTACAAAAAAAAAAGAATAACATACACAAAATATCAAAATTTCAGGACTTCCTTCAATAGTGTTTCTAAAGAAAATATTTAAATTAAACAATAGCCAAAGAAAAAAGGTGGTACTTAATATCAACTTATAAGTTTATTTATGGATCAATATCACAAAGGCCTCGATGAGACACCCTCCCTCTCTCTCTAAATCCCTCCCCTCCATCTCTCTCCCTCCCTCTCTCTCGCTCTCTCCCTCCCTCTCTCTCTCTCGCTCTCTCCCTCTCCCTCCCCCCCTCTCTCTCTCTCCCTCTTTCGCTTTCTCTCCCTCCCTCCCTCTCTCCCTCTCTCTCTCTCTCCCTCTCTCTCCCTCTCTCTCTCTCTTGGGGAAACCTAATAAAATGAACTGGGTAAAATGCATTGAAATATAGGCCGTTAAAATCAACCAACTTGTGCTAGAAAAGGGACTGTCAATGTCCTACATCAACCAACTTGCTATATCATTAAGTATAAGGTACTGAAGTACTGATAAAACAGACGTTACGATCCTTACAAGTTCGGTCTAGAGAAGAGGATATGACGATGGCATTGCAAACTCCATATCCGGATGTGATCGACGTTACCTTCAAAGTGTGCTGTGCAAAATAAAATTTATGTTCACTTGGCTGAGCATTTGTTGATGAGACAAATACCCTACAACATTGTTACGAAAAAATTCCACAATGATGAGAAGGGGCGCAACAATATCGGGTCCCATGAATGGGAAGATAGACACTGCAAGAAATAAGATAAAAAAAAATTCCGACTGCTGTCGACCCATTACTTGACTGACAGACCATCTGCCGTTGATTCCTCGGCATCCACTTGGACTTTTCCGCCGTTTTTCCTCGGCACCCACTTAAGCATCTCCGCCGTTGTTCCTCACCACCACTTAGGCTATTGGAGGCAGGCCGCTCCGGCCAAGCCCCGCTCTCGGCTATTGGCTGCAGGCCGCTCCGGCCCAGCTCCGCTCTCGGCTATTGGCTGCAGGCCGCTCTAGCCCAGCCCCGCTCTCGGCTATTGGGTGCAGGCTGCTCTAGCCCAGCCCCGCTCTCGGCTATTGGGTGCAGGTTGCTCTAGCCCAGCCCCGATCTTGGCTATTGGCTGCAGGCCGCTCCAGCCCAGCTCCGCTCTCGGCTATTGGCTGCAGGCCGCTCCGGCCCAGCCCCGCTCTCGGCTATTGGCTGCAGGCCGCTCCGACCTAGCCCCTCGCACTCGGCAGATGGCTACAAGCCGCTCTCCCGGCCCAACCCTTCGCACTCGGCTATTGGCTGCAGGCCGTTCCCGGCCTAGCCCTTCGCACTCAGCTACTGGCTATAGGCTGCTCTGACCCAGCCCCTTGCTCTCAGCTGCTGGCTATAGGCTGCTCTGACCCAGCCCCTTGCTCTCAGCTGCTGGCTGTAGGTTGCTCCGACCTAGCCCCTTGCTCTCGGCTGCTGGCTATAGGCTGCTCCGACCTAGCCCCTTGCTCTCGGCTGCTAGCTGCTGGCCGCTCTCGACCGCCTACTGGTTGTAGGCCGCATGCCGTCCCGCCCGAGCCCCTTGCTCTTGGCTACTAGCTGCAAGCCGCAGGCCGACCTGGCCCAGCCCCTTGCTCATGGCTACTGGCTACAGGCCGCCCCGACCATGCCCCGCTCCCAGCTATTGGCTGCAGGCCGCTCTCCCGGCCCAGCCCCTTGCACTCCGCTACTGGCTGCAGGCTGCTCTCCTGGCCCAACCCCTCGCTCTCGGCTAGTGGCTATAGGCCGCTCACCTGGCCCAGCCCCTTGCTCTCGGCCCAGCCCTTGCTCTCGGCTATTGGCTGCAGGCCACTCCCCGGCCGCCGACTGCACTCTCGGTCGCCGGGTGCTCTCCAGGCCGCCGGTTCCTCTCCTGGCCGCCGGCTGCTCTCACCACTGGCTCTCGACTGCCGGCTGCACTCCCGGCCGCCGGCTGCTCCCACCGCCGGCCACTCACCCGGCCACCGGCTGCGCTCTGGCCATGCTCCCAGCCACCGGCCAGTCCGCTCCCGGAGCTACTTGGCACAAGAGGGAGACCTCCCCCGAAGGGGGAGAGATCTCCCACTCAGAACCACCTGAACTCTCATCCTTTTTTCTCTCTTCAATTAGGAATGAGATCCAGATATAAATAGAACCTTTGTGACCCTTCATCTTAAAGGCTACAACGAACGGTCACCAGGCTACAACGAACAGTCACTTCGGTTTGGTATACCGAGAGTCCTGTGGTATCCCGAGTGTGACAATGAGCTTCACATCATTAATATTCGTAATGACAAATATTAACAATCTCCCACTTGGAGTCCGATTGGAACACAATAGTCCTGATCCTTCCTCCACTTGTTCGTTGCAAAAGTTAATAAGATAAAAAAATTTTCCGACTGCTGCCGACCCATTGCTTGACTGATGGACCATCTACCGTCGATTCTTCGGCACCTACTTGGACTTTTCCGCCGTTGTTTCTCAGCACCCACTTGGGCATCTCCACCGTTGTTCCTCAGCACCACTTAGGCTATTGGCTGCAGGCCGCTCCGGCCCAGCCCTGCTCTTGGCTATTGGTTGCATGCTGCTCTGGCCCAGCCCCGCTCTTGGCTATTGGTTGCAGGCTGCTCTAGCCCAGCCCTGCTCTCGGCTATTGGTTGCAGGCCGCTCCGACCCAGCCCCTTGCACTCGGCAGATGGCTGCAGGCCGCTCTCCCGGCCTAGCCCTTCGCACTTGGCTGCTGGCGGCAGATCATTCCTGGCCTAGCCCTTCGCACTCAACTGCTGGCTATAGGCTACTCTGACCCAGCCCCTTGCTCTCGGTTGCTGGCTGCTTGCCACTCTCGACCGCCTACTGGCTGCAGGCCGCAGGCCGTCTCGGCCGAGCCCCTTGCTCTTGGCTACTAGCTGCAGGCCGCAGGCCGTCCCGGCCCAGCCCCTTGCTCACGGCTACTGGCTGTAGGCTGCCCCGGCCATGCCCCGCTCCCAGCTATTGGCTGCAAGTTGCTCTCCCGGCCCAGCCCCTCGCTCTCGGCTACTGGCTACAGGCCGCTCACCCGGCCCAGCCCCTTGCTCTCGGCCCAGCCCTTGCTCTCGGCTATTGGCTGCAGGCCGCTCCCTGGCCGCCGGCTGCAATCCCGGCCGCCGGCTCCTCTCCCGGCCGCCGGCTCCTCTCCCGGCCGCCGGCTCCTCTCTTGGCCGCCGGCTGCTCTCACCGCTAGCTCTCGACTGCCAGCTGCACTCCCAGCCGCCAGTTGCTCCTACTACCGGCCACTTACCCAGCCAGCTGCGCTCCGGCCATGCTCCCAGCCACCGGCCACTCCGCTCTGGGAGCTACTTGGCGCAAGGGGGAGACCTCCCCCGAAGGGGAGAGATCTCCCACTCAGAACCACCTGAACTCTCGTCCTTTTTTCTCTCTTTAATTAGGAATGAGATCTAGATATAAATAGAAGCTTTGTGACCCTTCATCTTAAAGGCGACAACGAACGGTCACCCGGCTACAACGAACAGTCACTTCGGTTTGGTATACCGAGAGTCCTCTGGTATCCCGAGTATGACAATGAACTCCACATCATTAATATTTGTAATGACAAATATTAACAA
>JAVDBV010005797.1:0-10401 GCA_032619315.1 Piper longum | reverse complement strand
GGTGGAAGAGGTGGGAAGAAGGAGAATCTTGTACAATGTTATATTCGAGTGATGATTGGGAATGAGATATGCTTTGCCGTAATTTGCCAGTTCTGGGTTGTTGACGCTGTTGCATGTCGAGAGGGTAATTCGACTCCCGCTATTTCCAGACGCTGCGCTTTGTTCCCAACCGGGGATTGGGTAAGGCGTGGCTCCCAAGCCCCCCGAGTAAGAGAAAAATATCATACGCAACTCAAACCTGATATTGCAACTTCTGATCGTTTCAATACATTAATGAATGTAATCAATATCTAGCCCTAGGCGGTATATCCTTCCAAATGGCTTGTTAAAAAATTTATCATAAGGTGAACAAATCCAAACTCAAATCATTTTTTTAATATATAAAAAAAACCTTATATTCTATTTGGGTAGTTACGTGTATCTTAGCTGCCTCGTGAATTCCAATCAATGATTTTGTGTGCGGATTGGTTATTGGTTTGCGGTTGAATTTGGCCTCTGGGTTAGGATCTGTCAAATTTAGGTTTGTACAGGTTCGACCCGAATATCCTTAAAAGCTTAAGAATATGCACGTAGCAAATGGCACGGGTCTTGACTCTTGGATTATAATGTTTTATTGAATATAAATAGATTGTAAAATTTCCTCCATTTGTTTTTTTTTCGGCTGACCCGAAATATAATTAACGCAGGATGTACTTGTAAAATTTCCTCCATTTGTTTTTTTTTCGGCTGACCCGAAATATAATTAACGCAGGATGTACTTAGACAATCAAATTGGATTATATATAAATATATATATATATATATATGGATTAAATAGTATCGTATTAACAACTTTTTGAAATGAAGAGAAGATAATTACTATTCATGTTTAAATATATTTTTTAACAAAATTTGATGACTTTACCCTCATTTTACTTGCATCTACAGGAAGAATATGTATGTAATTTTGAAGATGCGTGGATGTATAAATACAACCACTAAGCATATCCACGTATACTTACAATATTCAGTATCTCGTAGAATAAAATGAGGGGCAAAGTCCATAAATTTTGTATACATCTCTATACATAGTGATGAACAGCAATGGCGAATTTTATGGCTCTTTCCTTTATACACCATTTTATGGTAAATTTCTTATGTTATAAATTTGATTTGGATTTTAGTTTAAAGCGAAAATTGGTCCCTTTCACCGGTCCACTATTCTAGAGTGCCCTCTATGGTAGTGGAAACACATGAGCTGTTCATAAGCTTTGATGTCCCCAATCGGACATGCTATTCTCTTTCTAGTATCATCGCAGTGATAAAAACAAGATGTCATCACTGAAAAATGAATTATAATTTTATAGATAAATTCTTATTAAATAATAAGATAGAGTATAATAACATGATTTTAACTCTAATTGAATGAGAATAAATAGGTTATAATCGTTTATTTTTAATCTTAATTTTATTGTATTTTAATTGATCAAATCTACTAATTTTTCGAGTATTTGAATACAATATATACTCTTCCTTCACACAAACAATAATATATCTAGGTTAGAGTCGCCAAATTTTGACTTTATCCTATATTTATATATCCAATGTCCTAATAAATATCATAGACTGAAAATTTTTAATCCTATTGACTAATTTTTCTAGAGAGTATAGGATGTGCAGTTGCACGCATTCTTGAGTAGGGCACACATCCCACGTCCAAAACCAGTTGTGCCCGCACCATACCAAGAAAAGTCAAGCTGGCCTACCGCTTCTCCCGCAGTTGACTCTTTGCATGCCTTGCACTAAAATAAAGGATTGAGAAAACATATGTTCTTCATTCGTAACTGAACAAGATATGGAAGATTGGGTGTGATGGGCTTTGAGTATATACCTGGTATATGTTTTACCCGGAGCTTTGGGAAGAGCAGGCCTGGTACGTCGCTTGTGATGTGGAGAAGCCAGTTGCATGGGAGCTCATTCATGACTCGGAGCAAATGCTTGTGTATTGGATAAGATATTGCTGAACATCAAGTTGGCATTGCGGTTTTTCCTTTCTACTTTACTTGAGGGAGAGATGTTCTTTTGGCTGTTGAAAAGAATGTAAAGGTACCACTTGAAGGCAAGGAAAAGGCTGAGCATCAAAACAGGATATCGTTGCACGCAGTTTTACGGTACCAGATGAGCAACAAAAACAGTTTTCCTTCTTCTATCTATTTGAGCTCATGCCGAGTTGCAGATAGCCGCCCAACCAACTTCCACAATTTGTGCTCCAAATAAGATCTGCTGATATTAGTTTTTGCTATAAATTTTAAGGCCATTAAATGGAACAGAAATTGCTTTCTAAATGCCAATAATACAACGTTAATTTTCTAAGTCTACTTTACATATTATGTCACTAAATAAAATTATACTCAATGATATCTTATTGTATACGATCAAACAAGCCTATGCTCATGCTTAAATTTATTAGATTTCTCATATATTATATCAGTAGTACTTACTTTAAAATTATATAAAAAGAAGACTTTATTACTTTGAATAAGGAAATTACTAATTAAATTTATTGGTGAAGTCATGCTGCCTTTAAATATAACAATCTAATCTTTGCTGAATCAAATCTCTCAATAATATTACTAGTCATACTTAGCACTCTTTTAATATAAATTCAATTCTAGTTGAATTAAAATTTTCAATACTATTTATAATATGTGTGTCAAAGGTCAATTTAGTTGGCAGGAAAAAATATAAAATGTATGAAATCTTCTTAGTTATAATTTATAAAAAGTTACACAAATGTAAAATCTTTTTACAAAAGAAACGTTTCAACTTTTTCTTGTTTTGAACAAAATCATTTAATATATATATATATATATATATCATATTAAAGAAATAAAATTTATCATAAAACTAATATAATATTATGATCATTGATATAAAATACACTTTTCAAATTTTTTTAAAAAAGTTTGGATATTTTAGTTATTTAAGTTGATTTGATATGATTCCTAACTGAAATAGCAATATGAACTCGATTTGTCAATAACACAAGAAAAAACCAAACCAAATTATTTTGGAACCGACTAGAATTACTTATTCAAGTTTGATTTGGTTCGATTTTTTTAGTTTTCACCAAATTATGCTCTCCTAGACGTTTCGGATAAGAAAGTTTATTGGGAAAAATTTTTCAATGGAACCACTAAGTGCTTCATCCACCAGACAAACTAGTAGAAGGGGAACCAGTGGAGTGCCAATGGGGAAGTAGTCCTTCATCGCTACTCATCCTCATTAGAGCTATCTCCTTGAAGTAGTCCATCAAAGTCATCTACCGAAACTCTCATTTGTGCTTCAGGTGCTCTGAGGGCCCCGTTGGCATACCTATAACCTCCATACACAAGGATTCGTCTGAGGGTCAAAGTTCTCAAGGGTAGACTTTGAATTATGCCTGATGAATCTATCCAAGGCACTTGGTGGTCCAACTCATGTGTCAGGTAATTTTGCCATTGTCTTTACAGTGCAAGCTTCCAATAGGTACCATCTTTGATAACTCTGTCTCGTAATATATACCATGTCCTAAGAAATGAAGATTGAAGTGGTGACATCTAAAAAGAGAGGCAAGTGCAATAATGTAATCCTCAGTGCTCTGACTATCCCAAATCTCTAGTTGACTTATCCTCAACTGATTGAAAATTGTGAACACTCTAACTCATCTAAATCTTTGGTACAGTGGAAGGGATATGAGTCCTTAAACATATCATGACATGTATGTGAAATCCTCGTTGACATTTACTAAAATCCTGATCTCAAATCTATTCCATAATTCTTCTATAATTGTAAATACTGAAACATGCAATGATCAAGTCTGACTGAGTAAAAATCTGAAAGCCTGAGAAAGGTCCAAAGGAAATGACCCACCGACTTAAATATGGACAACTCCACACACTTGTTTCAAAATAAGAGTCTTCCATCTAAATTGATCAAGACATGACTTTGATACTAATTGTAATATCCCAAATCTGGTTCACCTAAAAACCGGATCAGAACTATTACGATCAAGTCAAGTCACATCTAAATAGATTTTGAAGGATTCAAACGAGAAACAAACCAAAGTAACCATCTTGGCATCTCAATAAAAGAAGATACCACTAAATGTGCAATTAATATTCAACAAGAAACTACATTCAATGACATGACATGTGAACACTCAACATGCAATCAGAGCCAAAATATATAATTGGTAATATACATGAGTAAATACATCAAAATAACTGCGGGAACTGAAGTCTAAATGTCTCATTAAGAGACTTGATACCATGTCAGAGCATACATCACAATACAACAAGTAATACATAAATGCATGCATCAAACAGAGACAAAAGTATGACAGAAAATAATAGCACGTTGAGCATAATACATAAGTTGGTTAGAGCAGACATCACAATACAACAATTATTACATAAACGCACACATCAAACATAGACAAAAACACGATCGAAAACAAAAGCACGTTGAGCACAAGGATGTATAGCAACTATCTCTCATTCCACCAAGGTCGATACAATACACAAAAACACAAGACTTATAAATATAATAGGAAAAATGTCAGCCACAAGTGTCGCTAGTCTGGAAAATAACTAGTACAAACTAGCAAGTGAATTTTGATTTTCACAAGAAAGGAAAACCATTATATAACTCCATGGAAACACTCAATGGGCACTATTGAAGAGCTATCAAACTACAGATTATATAGCATATCGAACTGAACTAGTGTTTTGCCACTCTCAGCAAACTGGCAAGTGAATTTTGATTTTCACAAGAAAGGAAAACCATTATATAACTCCATGGAAACACTCAGGCACTATTGAAGAGCTATCAAGCTACAGATTATATAGCATATTGAACTGAACTAGTGTTTTGCCACTCTCGGCAAATGCCTCTCTCAGCAATAATTGGTCCGCTCTAGGGGAAACAAATACATATCATAAACCCTCTTCATACCTCTATATAACTCCTGACCCAGAGTACAAAGGTCGAGTACTATTGGGCAGTCCCCTTCAGTATTCTCTCATATGACAAATCTGGATATGTGTTGTACAAAATAGTAAGTGTCTACTTCACACCTCTATAGGTGTGAGGAAGCTCATGCATGGAGATGTCAAGATCCCTCGGGAATGGAGCAATCATCTCACTAATCGAGAGTCTGCTGTGACCTATGTATATGCCCGCTTACGGTATTCGTAAGGTCAAGTCCACCAACCCTCGGCTCACTGAAATCCGATGAAAACTATAAAAAACATATAAATAACATGAAATAAACATTAATGAAAAAATAAAAAAAATAAAAAATAAAAAATACTCATAACATCCAAATATTCCAATAATGTGAATATGTATCTAAACTAACGTAGGGAGCCTCAAAATATAGGAAACGGTCAAAAAATTGACAAAAATGGCTGAAACAAGTTGAGAATGGGTCAGCAACTCAATTGGGTGAGTTGGACCGAGTTAGGCCAAGTCGACTTGGTCTGAGTCAAGCTGCTGGTTGGGTTGGCTAGGTTGGACAGGTTGGGCAGACACAGTAGCATGCAGGCGGCACGGGTATGACACCAAATGCTTCGGCAGTGCCCGTCGTGGAAAAATAGCAATGGCAGCGAGGCAATGGTCACCACCAGTTAGGATCAATACGAAACTGAGAGGGGAAGGCGATGATGGCAGTACCCGATGAAGTTCATTGATGACGATGGTCGGCATGATTGGATGATTGATCGACCATCAAGTGGTGTTGGGTGGTCGCCTTAGCCGGAGGTGGTTAACCAGCACTGGAAAAGCCTCGAAAAGCGGCTACGGCTCTAGGATCTGATAGACAAAATGCCCTTGCCAATAGCCAATGATGCAGTGTCGGCCCCGTTGTGGTATTGGGTCGATAGTCCACCACAAGGTGGTCATGGTAGTGCCGGTCTAGTGGTTGGAGGGTGGCAAAAATCTTACCGATGGCGAGCAAAAGTGGCAAGGGCGTTAGGGATAAAATCCTCCAAAGCTGTGGGAGAAAATCCTTGGAAGATGGGAGGGGAAGCTAGGGCCGACATGCATAGCTTAGATCTTGCCACGTGGCACGATTAGAACATGCAACAACTCATAGGCTTAGAGGGGTCCATCTAGGGTGTATATATATATATATATATATATATATATCTAGTTGAATAGTTCGAATTGACATCGACAAAAGTTGAAACTAACTAGAAGCCTATTAGAGGCTCTATAGACAAAAATCGAGGCAACAAAGCTAAATGGACTTCAAAATCATAAACTCAATTAGGTGAAAATTTGAGTCTCAATCAAAGATGGTCCCATAGGGACAATTCGGTCGTCTAAAATTCTTAACAAACAAGAAGAATAGATATGTAAAACCATAACTCAAGTCGGAGTTTTACATTATCAAACCAGTCGGATCAACCGTCGATTCGAGTTGAGACAATTTTATGAACCACGTGCTGAGTTGAGGCCAACCGTGAATTATGAGCGATGAGAATCAGGTGTACTTGAGTATATGATAACGTCGGAAAGATGATGAAAAATGATTTATCAGAGTATATGACAGTATGCAGTTATTCTTTTATTTATTTGATCATAAAATTATTTTTATGCAGAATAACACATAAAGATGTATTATAGAGCACTTTGGGTGGGTTGTCATTGTGATGTTATGATGTGTATTATATTTTATGGGATTTTCCCCTGTTTTTTTGGATTTTTGTAGGATTTATTACGATTTAGTTATTATTTTTAACTCGAGTCAGAGTCGAGTTGATTCAAGTTTTATTTACGATACTACCCCCGAGACTTTACCCCGATTGTTTCTTCCCATAAACCTAGATCGCTGCCACTACACCCGACATCATCGTTGACACTGCCTCAGGTCACCTTTCCACAACCTACCACCGCCGTGTCATCGTTGTGCGGCCCCGAGCATCCATGGCCGCCGCTCGACCTCCACAACACCCCGATGCCCCAGCGTCGATTGGCCCGTTTGTGCCGCACCACTGCCGTACCACAGACGGCTCCTTCTTGACCTAACTAGCATTTCCCCCAAATCCAGTGTCATCGCCGAAGCCTGCCAAGGGCCGATCGGTCAAGCAGACCGACCCCGGCTGACTCATCGCCGCTGTTGCCACCCTCACCACCACCACCAATGGGTTGAGCTCATCGAGCTAGTGCTGACCCATAGCCCTGATTGCCTCCCCATAAAAGTTACGAAAAAACCGCAAAAACAGCCGAAAACCGTTGAAAAATCAGATTCACTAAGAAATTTACCAGATCTTCTGCTGAATTCATCCAGTTGAACCTGATCAAACTTCAGACTTCGTCGGGTGCCAAATTTGAGTCTCAAGTAGAGCGACAAAGTGATAGCCGTTGCCAATTTCCAACGACGCGATGTATAATTAACTCTAAATTAATTTCTTAAAGGTGATAATTAATAGCCCAACATGTGAAGATTCATGGATTGACGCATTAACTATTTTATTGTAACAAAAATATGAATTTCTTGATTGAATTGCATTAAAATGAATGGTAAGGAAATAATTAAGTAAATTAAGCAAGTATCCTAATCTAATACAACGTAGCATATGAAATCTTATGTGGATTGATGTATGATTGATATGAGTGTGTTTTTATGTGTGTGTGCTTTAGGATGTGTGAATGCATCATAAGTGGGCGTTTGTTTTTAGTTTGATGTGTAGGTACAAAGTACGAGCTCGTAGCTTAGGCACGTGGACACGATTGGAGCTTCTACTAGATTTGTTTAGAACTTGCTTCTGGTTTGACTTCTATGCTCTGTCATGTTATGTTTTAATAGGTTAGTGGACGCGTCGAGTGATAGATTTATTATATCTCACTCCACACAAGCCATCTAGTTTTATGAGATTTCTCAATAAACCTCGAAGATGAGATCCCTCGAGTTTATTTTCAAAAACTCAAATGCAGATCACGATGCATTAGAGTTTTTCACGTTTTATATTGAGATCCCTACCCACCTATGTATAGGTAGTTTTTCACGTTTGCAGTGAGATGTGAGATGAGGGTAAGCCAACTACAGCATCTTGAGATAGGGCGTGTATTCATCAAAGTGGGCTCTAGATTGGAGAGCATCTGTTCCATTGCTGAAGGATCCTAATAACTCCACCTTTGAGTTCCTCAATCTAGAGAAGTATGGAGGATGTCGAGATTTGTGGTTTCAAAGGATACTGAAGGTGCATACCTGAGAGCACTCGGCCTCTGTACTTATGGCCAGGAGTAATATGGAAGATGTAGAGGGCTAAAAAAACAGAGATTGATTTTCTTACATAAAAGATAGTTTAAAGTGACCAATGAATGATATGAGATAGAAAGGAGACACTGTCGCACGAGGTCAATGACTCCTAGTTATTGCCCTTATGAGAGATTCTATGAGGAAAAATAGTGAGGTTTTCATTCAACATGAGGTCAGCTCTCCTATGCTAGTCTGTTATTAGTTATTTCTAAGTCATTAATGCTAGTTAGGCGAGAACTGCGAGGAATGAGCGTTGTTGGGATTACGGAGGAGCAACACTGAAATTGTTCACACTTATACCTGATGCATGTAATTGATGATGATGAATGTGGATTGCTTTGAGTGATGCAAATTTGTGAATGAATACAATGTTTTGCTTGTGAATGATACTGTGCATAGAAATGAACAAGTTGAGCAATGAAGTCTAAGCTTGGCTAGGAGGATGAAGAAAGTAATGATAACTCAAATGTGAGGAAAATGTTGTATTTTTACTGTGTTTTTTATTTTTATTGATATAAACATATACTACTCATTGTTGACAAGATGGTTCATATTGCACTTTTAGGGAGACTGTCTCTTTTGTTTTTTATTCAAACTTTTCGTTTGTTTGGTTTGTTTTACATTTGATTATACATCACTATAGACATCTAAAACAACATTAAAACTTAAGCATCTCATCCATGCAGTGTATACTTGCATCACCATTTTGAGACACCGAAGGTAGATTTGCGTTCACTTAACCGAATCAAGTAGATTAGCAAACGGTTTGGTCGTAAGTAACATTTCAAGGTTGGTTCACGGGTGAACCAAAATGAGGAGTTACACAAGACCTGAAAAAGCCCAAATAAATACTAAACGCTATAACGGCCTAGCTCTAACCCTAAAACCCTAAGCTAACACAAGCAAGACCTCGTATACCTCAAGTATACGCTAATAACTCATGTTTTCCTATAGTATAACTGAAGTTATCATCAGTATATTTGGCATCTTAGCCTCCATAACATGCTCACCTTTATTATTTGTGATGGAAACTTTGGTTAGCATTAGTTTATTTTGTAAAACTTTTGCCCTTTTTTTCAGAATGAGAAGACCAAAAGTTGGAAATGTTAAAAGAACTTGTATTAGTATAAATGTGATATATGAGTACTTGATTCGGTTTATTTTATTATTTTGATCATGATTCACATAGCTTTGTAATATTCACTTTTGAAGTCTTCTTGTAGCTTGAACATAAAAAGTCTTCTTCGAGCAGTATAAATCCTCTCCTACTATATATTAGTTTCCAACATGAAAAGGTCACCAATTGTTAATAGTGCAATTCAAAATTTAGTTTTACTGCATGAATGTATTTTCATCATGAGTCATTTGTCATTTATAATTGCAATCCAATTTATAGAAATTTATTCAAGTGAATATTTTTTTGTGTGAAGAACTGAAAATGAATGAAAAATTACTATTAGTGAGGATTGGCATGATTCAAAGACATGGTTTTGATTGATTGCTAAAGAAAATTTCTTATTTAATTTTTGCATCTCAACAATTGTCAATTGTAGCTCCTCATAGTTTTAGGTTGAATAACTGTTAAGTTGTTAGAAAGAGGTGGGTATGGTTAGATTCTTATCTTCTTTTTAAATAACTCTCATTCCTTTTCTTTACCAATTTATTTGACCAAATTCAGTATAGAAAATAAATTAAATAGAGCTCTGCCGAGATAGACCATAACAATCCTCACCAAAATGATAATAATATATGGACGAGGATCGTAAGATAATTATTTGGCTTAAATTATACTTTTGACTATTTGAAAATTCTATAGGAAGTGATGGCCATACAAATTCACAATAGCTTCTAATGTCTTTTTATTGATTTTAGGAATAATAGGTTTAGTTTTTCTGGTGCATCTGGGCCGTTGGATCAAAATCTAGCGGCCCAGATTTATCCTCCCAACCACCCGCCCTTTTGCCCGAGTCCGAATGACTTTACTGCCTGCCCAACCACCCGCCCGACCACCCGCCCGACCAGCCCCCTCGCCACCGCCACCGTTGCGCCCCCCCGCTAGCCGCCCCCTTCGACGACCTCGCCCAGCCCATGTCGGCGTGGCCCCCCGCCACCACCCT
>JAVDBV010005771.1:0-10048 GCA_032619315.1 Piper longum | reverse complement strand
ACAGCAATTGTGACCAAACCCAGATCCGAGAATGCGTCCACGACCTGCGCATGACCCGGATTTGAATTGGTGCACCGTGGTCATCCTGCAGCGCAAAGTACCCAGAAGTCTCTAGAAGCCTATCGAAGCCACCCATACAGCATTTTTTTGGTTTGAACCAACCCGAAACAATTCAATTTAGCCTATTATCATTCCAAAAATAATCTGAAGGCCTTCCCGACTTTGGATTTAGACAAAATTTACTACCCTACTATTTTTTGATGTTCCGGACCTAGTGGTGAGGTTATTTTAAAGATTTGAAAACAAGAAAGGAAAAAACCATGGCTCTGGACTCAAAGTTATCAAAGGCAAACAAATTCAAAGGGTACCAAAATTCATTATTTTTTGTAAAGTGTAAAATCAAGGAAAAGAGTGAGCTTAGGGATTTGATTTGAATTCTATAGAACCATGTAAAAATCTTGGGTGTTTATTCCTCGCTCATGACAGTTTATTTATTTTTTAGTTCGCTCGATAAGGGTACCTTTAGTCCCACCGAACCCACTATCTAACCCGACTTGAAAATGAGATCCGCGCAGGCAAACATCTAGCGCCCGAACAATTAAATAAATTTAATTTTTATCTACTTAATGTTATTGGTTTATGATATATAAAAAGTTAAAAGTTAATATATATATTAATTATTTAACATATGACAAAATAGTGAAAACTCGGTTATGATGGATTTATATAAATTTGGCCACAGTTTATTTATTGTAAATATTTTTGAAATGGTAAATCATTATGGTGAATTTTGTTAAGTGAATTGTTTACATCTTATCTCTAGGAAAATAATCATTAAAGAAGAACGAAAATCTCATGGTACAGCAGAAGGAAAAATGATTATTTAAAAAGAACAAAATTCTCATTTTAAATATACAATAGAAAGGAAAATGTCAGGAAAGAAAGATCAAGTACAATCATAATTCTGTTCTTGGACAGTAGACTGTTTTTATTTTCCAATAAAGTAAATGTGACCTGTAAATAATTCCCGCGCGATGAATCATAATTTTCACTACTTGATATATTTTAATTTATCTTTTATATGTTATCATTCCTCTAAAATTAACAATCCAAAAGAGGCGAAAATGTATATGTACAGCTGCACGTTAAGAACTCTTTTACAAAATAAAAACTATTAGAAATAAAAATTGATCCCTCACCTAGATCCAAATGCAATCCCGCAAATATTTGATTTCTTTCACACATGGCCCCACAATCAACCCATTAAAATTCTTTTGAATATTAATATTTTCCTTACCATTATATGTGCTTTAAAGTAAATATCTAAAACAAACATATTTTCTCATCATTAAAAGTAAACAATTTGCTTTTCAATTAAAAATATCAAAGAATGATGAACCAACTAAGTACTAACAACACCAAAAATTCCAAATTCGAGTAAGATTATGTTATAATATCTCTCAAAAATAATTTAAAATTAAACAATTATAAATTGAGATTGTTTTAATAGGTATTAAAAAACTAAAATACTTATTTAATTTCAATTATATTCTCATATTTGAAATAGGAATATAAATCCTAAACCAAATAATAACTACTAAAAATATAAAACAATTCTAATTCAAACTCAACCATAATTATTAAAAAAAACAATTTTATAAAAAAGATATATAACATAAATTTACATATTATATATACAAGTGATCAATAAGGTCTCAGACTAGTATTTACGTAATGCATGATTCTTAAAAACATATTACTACTTAAAAACTGAATGTTTATACTTTGCACGTCCAATAGGTGATAAACTAGTCTTCCTTAAACCAAATAACTACTCTAAACGTTAATCAAGAAATTTAACAAGCAAAGGAAAGAACATTGGAATACAAGAGATATATGTAAAACCCAAGCCACTGGACCCAGTGTTAAGTTTTCACTAAGTAGACCGACCCAAGTAGCATATTCACGACTCCAGTTTGATCGTTTATGTATTATGAGGACCCATTTTCTTGTACATTTGGTCATGCCCACATGCATGTCTCTTGCCAGATACATATGGTGAAGTACCAGGAGTGTAACGTCTCAACCCAATTCCCAAAAGAACCAGACCGAAGGCGCTACTTGGTAAATCGGTCTAGCATATTTTTCAAATTTATCTATGATAAATATTAGTATAGAATAGTACTAAAACGCGGGAACCCGATCATACCCCTAAGATATTTAAATTATCCTAGTGTCTCAATGTTGAAAATCAGTGATCATTATTTCTAATGAGATGTATAGAGTATAACAATGTATGGAAATTCAAATACTGCAATTATATAAAATCCGTAGCCACCAATATTTGAGTGAAGCAAAACATTTCCCATAACAATTCTAGCTTCTTAGCAAAATACCAACCTATATGTTTTTAATAAAAACGTCAGTAACAAATGATACTGGTGTAAAATTCGTGACTCGAGTCAATGTTTTATACTCGTGAACCCATCGGTTCAGCTGTTGGTCCGAGTGAAATCAATTTTAGAACATCTTCACCGAGCCGAAGCCGCTTGTGTGTTATAAGTCACGAGAATCAAATATACCTGAATGTATGATGATAATGTCAGTAACACAACGGTAAAATGAGTTATCAGAATATATGACAATATAGTATATTTATTTTATTTCATGCATTAGACCGTAGAAATTATAATTAGGTCATCTACCGTGTTAACATGTGTCAGATTGGATTTAGAGTGGGTTGGTAGGTTTAGAACATCCTATCTTATTTTATTGAGCATATTTTTATTTTATAGTATTTTATCATATTTATTTTATATTTTTAAAGAAATTATTTATTATTATTTACTCGAGTCGGGAGCGAGTCAAATTTTATTTACAAAACTACCCCCGACCACTTATTCTCCCCCGATCGGTCTCCTCCTCCACACACTGCTGATCGTTCTTTTTTTTTTTTTTTCTGACCCACGCCGGTGACCACCATGCTGCCGCCGATCACTGCCATCACCCAAGCAACCTCTCCTTGCCATCACCACCCTCACCCCCGCCTCCCTTCTCTCCCTCCCCTTCTCCCCGGTTCCTCTCACAGCCTTCCCGTCAGTCCCCCTAGCCGACCTCAACCTTGCCTATCCCCTTCTCCCCTCTCCCCTAGCCAACCCCACCATTTAGCCTCCCTCACCATCGCTGGCTACAACCCACGGCCGCCACAGGTCAGTGATGCTCAGGCCACCTCGAGCCATCCTCCCCCTCATCAGTCTCACTTGTGGGACAGCAACCACAACTGGTGTCTCCCTCCTCGCAGCATTGGCAACTGCGGTCGTCGCCACCGTCATAGCATAATCGCTGACTTAGGTATACTATTAATTTTTTTATCACATTTTACATGTTTGATCACATTAGTTTGTACTGATTTTAAGATCTTAAGATTTATTGCTTGTTATTGTGAATACTCATGTTTTTGTAATTATAAAAAATATTTAATTAGTTAATTAAAAATACCCGCTTGTCAGTAATTGCTGTAAATTAGGGATGATTCATCGGCTTCGAAATTAACCTTAAGATGTTGAGTATCGGGTTCCAAGTACTGATCATGGTCAAGTGTTACTAGTTGGAGTTACCAAGCTAGGAGTGGTGATTGATCATGCTAAGAAGAGTGTCGGTAGCAACGCATGGGAATTGTCGGCAGTGCTAGGAGATGATATCCGATCATGCCAATATATTGAACTGGAGAATACCGAGAGGAATGACCAAGACTACTGGAAATGCTAGATGAGTAATAAGTGGCGACCGTGACCTGAAAATTAGAGTTCTGGGATTTGGTTGAGGTTTCCTAGTTGGGCTAGGAATCCTAGTACGAGTGGGATTTCCCCTAGCGGTTGTTCGTGTGTGCTAGCTAGTGACCGTGGGGCTTCTTGGTGGACTTGGACACGATCAAGACTTCAGAGAGAAGGTCTTGAACAACACTAGGAAGTGTTGGACTTGGATATCTAGGTTGAATAGGAGTTGGAGCCAAGAGTTGGGTCTTGGTGGAGTCGGGACCAAACCTAACAATCAGTGGGATCGGGTATTAGGGTTTGTGGTCCTTTGGCCTAGGCTAGACTTGGCGAGCCTAGGGGTTTAAGCATGGGCCCTAGAAATTTTAAGGAAGACTTGAACTTGGCATCATCATGATGCGGAAGACTTCAAGGTCGAATTGGTGTTGGTTTGGAGCTGTGGTTATTCGAGTGGTCCAACCCTAAGTGAATCGGGTAGAGGGTTTTCGTGTCTTTTGGCTACCGCTTGCTTCCACGAGCCATGGGGTTTAACCAGGAAGGTTAGAAACACCGTGGGAGGTGCATCACAGGTCTAGTTGTCTTGGAGATGACGTTGGGAAGAGTTGGACAAGATGCAGACTTCTTTCCTATTGGCCAAGTGTAGTTTTGCATCTATAGTATCTTCTCTTAATATAAGAAGGCCGGATCCTTAGACATATGAGGAGGGATGGTGGAGAGAAATTCGTGAGAGCTAGTGAGAGTTCTCAACGACTCCATTGTGGGGGGAGAGAGCTGGATGAAGGAGGAAGGAAGAAGTTGTCATGACCGATCTCTTGGAATAGGGGACTGGAACTTCGGATGCCAAAAGAAAAAACCGAGACGTGCCCAAAAATTTTATTTTGTTTTTTTATTATTGATAAGAATAGTTACTCACGCATTGGGCTTCTATTGCTCTTAAGACTATTAGCATTGATATGAAATTAGTTGAGCTATCTAATCATGTCAATATTGCTTACAATTGCGCAAAAAATATAGCACAATTTCCATCATTGTTGTTGAGGGGTTCCAATAGAAGTATAACAGGGGTGAATCACTATACAAAGCATTTGTGACTATTTGTAATTGAACACTAATAAATATAAATATGAACATCTTCCCCGAACAAACATTTGGCCTAATCTTGTAGAATGATGTAGATATATTTTTAAAGCTCCTCATTAAGCTCACATAAAGAATGAGGGAGCCTAGAGCACGTGAATCTTGGCAAAAAATATCATATTTAGTGTAATATAACTTTCTCCCATCTCCTTAATCAAATTTCTAAAGAAAATAATATTTTTTCATGTTAACACCCATTAAGATAAAAAAGAGAAAGTTAAGATAAATATGGAATTGTTTATTTCATTAAAAACAAAGAATAAGTATTAATAGCTTAAGACGATTCAACCAACATAAACATAATACAACTTCTTACTATATCGACGCCAAATGAACAAAGCAATTTGATCAAAACATTTGACCATTAATCTACTTTTTATCCGGAATACAAACATATTAAAAAACAATTTATCCTATGTTTGTTCAACCTTTTACGGTTGGAATTAGCATATAGACAAGAACAAAAACTTGTGAATGGGCTCAAGGATAGGGGTGTAAGCAGTTCCTCTGGGTGCGGTCAAAGACATTTAATATTATTATTTATTAATTTTTTAACCATTAAATATTGCTGCGCACTGTTTACTACCTTTATGACTGTCTACTGTTGTCAAGTTTCGATCGCTTTGACCGACTATAAATGGTGAATAATCGATTAATTCAATTTTAACTAAGTCTTTGATTATACAAAATATTTACCAAAATTATATATTTGGTATTATTTAGATAATATATTTATATTAAATTAGCTTTTAAAAGGATATAAAAATATAAAAATTTAATTAGAGATAATACTAATATTATTTCTTATTTATATTAATTAATATAATTATATTTTTATTTTATAAATAAATAAAACGTTATATCGGTAGAACGGTAGCAGAGGAGGCTTCTACCACTACTGTTTCAAAATAAAATTGGTGTGGTTAAATTTACCACCTTTTTAAACCATTTTCTTAAAAGTCAAAAAAATACTTAGCTATTTTATTTTAATTTTATTCTAAATGGTTGGTAAAACTGTAAATCGGAAAAAATACCTTGCAAGCCTATTTGTAGGCCTTTTGTTATCATTGAATAAAGGTATTGAAGAGATCTCCACAGGGAATTAATGTATAATCTATTCATTTTAAATATAACTTTTTTTCATTTTCTGCACTCTTATTCATTTTTGTGTTCGAACAACTTTTATTCAATTTATTGCTTCTTTGTTATCTGCACTATTATCCTACACAAATCACTATTTCAAGACATTCTTAATCTATTATATCTCACACTAGGGGTGGGCATCAATCGGTTGGACAAGGCATTATCCATGTCCATCCACTTAAATTCAGGCAAAAAAATGATCGTCTACAGTCAAAATTCTTCGGCCAAGTCAATGATGGTTAGTGTCACGGGCTGACTTAAGGCAATAATTTTTGTCCACCTTTCAGCATCTATACGACATATTCCCCTCCCTGCAAACACTCAACCTTCAACAAGTTGCGCAGCTACACACCTAAACTACAATACGGAAGTGATTTATCCGCACTCACCAACACGCCCGGCACAGCTGCCCTATTGAGTTTCCGAAATCCAACCAAACCTGTCACGGTACCAAATCCCAACACAACACAGCACAATTACAGGAACTCTTTCCCAACCTTTATTTACTCACCAAACAAAGGAATTAGAAGCAATCTCTCACCAGATTACTTGCAAGTCGTGGCATGCAAACCCCACAACCTTGCCTCTCAAACTCACTCGAGAGACCGTGAGAATACTCTCAATCACTCCTCACCTCAACCCTCAATTTGTCCCCCTTGGATCAACTTGTCACATGCAATTCGCTCACCTAGAATTACAAAGGGGTTAAAGAACGTTGAGCCCGTGTATTCCTTCGATCTGGTCAACCTGACTACTTCGGCAGTCACGATGTGAAGATCAGTCCTCCTAGCGGGACTTGCTGCAGCACTTCACGTCACCCCTCAGATCTCACCAAGTTCCTCTCCACCAGAACTAAAGACAGCTCTCTCTCTCTCTCTCTCTCTCTCTCTCTCTCTCTCTCTCTCGATTTACTCTCCACCGATCGTCCTTTTCACCATATAAGAGCCCGCCTTATATAGCCTTCCAACTCACGTGTTATCTCCAACTCTAGATAAACCCAGATCTTCCCCGCAATCTTTTTCTCCAAAGATTGCCTAAGATCTTCTCATCGTCATCCACAACCTAGGCCTTATCCTATCCAGGTCCTCTCCATCAGATGATGTTTATCTCCTCAAGAGTTAGTTGTAGCCAAGCTTATCGACTACAATCCTTATCAGCAATGAGCCTTATCGGCAACGAGCCTTATTGGCAACAAGATCACACAATCTCCTTGGTTGCACGTTGGCTACATGGTCTGACCCTCCTGGTTCGACCACAACCCACTCCCTGCTACGACTCAACCTCTCCCAGCGTTCGACACAATGACTGCTCCAAATACCAACACTCGCTTGGGCACCGCTCGGCGATCTCGCTCCTAATATCAAAACTCCACTACCAGCTTGTTCATATCCTCGCACTGCTCGCGCACCCGCTACCCACCTGTACAGCTCCATTAAATGGCACGCACGCAAACTTGGTACCGCTCCAAATACTAGCAGCGCCCTGCTACCCGGTACCGCTACGTTTACCGGTAGCACCCGAAGTCCAGTACCGCTACGTCTCGGTAGCGCCCGCTACTTGGTCACGATCCATTGCCTGCACCTCTGCTTGGTTATAATGCTTAGTCACTAGCACCCGCTCCCAATACTCATAGTCACTGCCGGTACTCGATCTCGGTAACAACCTCCCGGCTAGCTTCAACCTTGCACGTTGTGGACCACTTGTCCCGAGGTCCTTGGGGCGTCATGTAGCAATATGCTCTGTACTTCAGGTTCTGATCCAAATACCGCTGCCCGAACTCCAGCACCCATCATCGGCACACCGTGCACATAAGCTGATCCTTGCCCAGAACTATAACACAAGTTGGCACTTGGTAAGTTGTTTTGCTACCGGGATAGCTCCGGCTACCCCTCCTTGGATGCATGATGACTAGGGACAACAGCCAAACCCTAGCTCCTAGAGCATCCCACGGTTACACCCGTGACAATTAGACACAATCAAAATTTAGTATATATAGAAATTTATTTTCATCTCATATTTATTATATTTTTAATTATTTTTTATTACAAATATTAAAATTTATCTCAAACAACTAATATTTCATTTATATAATTGTCATATCTTTAATTTTTCATAGTTTTTGTCATCTCAATTAGCATAAAAGTTAAAATCACTTTTTAAAAAAATATTTGAATAAAGAAATATCATATTGCAATGGTAAAATTCAAAAATTATGATTGTTGTGCTTTCAATTTGATAATTATCAATGATAATTTGGTAATAAACTTTTAAAATATCATTTATAACATTAATTTAAAATTTTTTCGGTCGTTAGGTCAATCATTCGGTAGGACGAGGCAATGTCCATATTTGATTTGTTTTTATTCGATTGTAATTTATTGGTAAAATTCGGCCGGACATAGATGGACATGGTCATTCTGGTCCATACAGTCACTCTTCCCTATCAGAGCTTTCTTGTTTTGGGTTGATTTAGTTGAAAGAGCATTATAATAGAATTGAAACTCCTTTAAAATGATGGAGAAAGTAAGATTTATTAGAAGAACAATGAAGATTTCTTAAACTTTCTTTTTTTTTAATTGAAGATTTCTTTAAAATTTTTTTTAATGTTTAGGGCTTTTGAAAATTGGATGAAGCTTCCACGCCATTGGTAATGTGGTCATCTTGCCTAGGGGTATTCACGGGCCAGTCTGAATAAAGTTTTGACAAACTCATGGCCAGCTCGTTCAAGATATAACAGGTGGATCGATCGAAGTTCGTTCGAACTCTATTCGAAATCGAACGAGTTTTGAACATACATGGTCGAGTAGGACTCGAATATTTTTTAAGTGTTCGAGCTCGACTCGAGCTCGAATAAATTTAAACTGTTTGATTTTTCGAGCTCGAACCAACTCATTCGTAAGCTCGAAACTGACTCAATTAAAAGTCGTAACTCAATTTAAAACATGCAATTGCGTGATTTGAGCCTACAACCTTGATCAAGGGTCAAGGACTTATTAGTATATATATAATCTATTGTAGATAAATAAATATAACTAGTTACAATTAAATTTATTAGTGTATATATATAATATAAAAATTATATTATTATATTATTTTATCAAGTCTAGTTCGAGTTGAGCTACGAATCGAATTTGACTTGAGTTCGAGTTATAACAAAGTCGAGTCGAGTCGAACACGGCCTTACTCAAGCTCGACTTATAGGATTCGAGTTCGAGTATTTAAAAGTTGAGTTTCGATTCGAGTTAAACTAAGCCGAATGCCGAACGCTCACGAGCTAACTCACTCAATTAGCAACCTTATTTATCTTCTTCCAAATCCATATCTCGATCCAAATTGAGAGACATCGACGATCAGCAGCGATTCAGCAATCCAAGAGCGGCATCCGAGAGTGGTGTCGCAAAAGTGGGATAGACATGACGAAAAGCGAAATGCAGATTCACAATAATGGCCAGCACGGTTTTACCCACAACCACAACCATAGGCCATATTGATATCTCTGGAACTTGAAGGTAAGTGCCTCCTTCCTGATCTATATTCTCTACTGGTAATACATCTACTCCTTGATTTTTTTTTTCTACAACACCTATTGTAAAACCCGGTAATTTTAGTGTGTTGGGTTAGGTTGGCTTATCTTGAGGGGAGACTTCAGGTGACCTGGCAGGGTGGAGAAAATATTTTTTTTATGGGAACGGCCTGAGTTTTGGACTGGGTAGACAAGGTCTTGACTAGTTGACAGGGGAGAGATGAGGATTTGTTGGGATCGATATCTAAAAGTCTTTCTTTATATTTTGGACGACCAAAGGTAATGGTCAACCCCCTCCTCTTGTCAACCCCCAAACTCCTCCTCTGTGTTCTTGCCGCTTGGGTGCTACTTGTTTTTTACTTTTTTTGGTTATATAGGCATAAGCATGCATGCCATTTATTCATCTACTGTATTTTCCCACGTACGTGGTTGGCGGCGGTGGCGGTGGGGGTGAAACGGGCGGTCGCGGGGG
>JAVDBV010005763.1:0-10140 GCA_032619315.1 Piper longum | reverse complement strand
GAGCAACACAGGTGGGTACCGACAGGGCCCCTCGGTGACTTCAATGCATCCCATCCATCTCATGTGCAAGTAAAAATTTGAAATTGTAATATGTACATTAAATCTAGGTATGGACATTTCAAAGAGGTCTAAAGTGCGAAACTCATCAGGGGATCTCATCCTTGAGGTTTTATTAATATGGAAGATAGATCAAATGACCCGTAAGTAGTAGGATCTAATAAAATGCCACTAACTACATTCTATGATATAAATCAAATCACGTGAGTCAAGTCGAAGATCAACAAAAGAGAGTCCTAGAGGACCTAAGAAGAGCTCCTTCTCCTACCGTGGTAATCCCATCTCCGAGCGGCCTAGCGAAGTGGGCAGCTACATACTCTTGGATGATAAATGCATGCAATGTATGAACAATCCTAAATGTAGCAAGGATGCAGAACTTACAATAGGAAATTAAATAAACACACAGTGATCCTATCTAATAACTATGTTCCCACATGTATTCTGATGTCGTACAATAAACTGACCAAGTTGATAAACTTTGTGCTAAAATCATAAGTAGTATATCAGTATATTATGAACATTATCTGGGTATAAACTCATGCAATTGAGATGTCAAAAGATGTCAGTATCATGGGATATGGATACCTAAATTTTAGATATCCTAATATATTAAACAGTCATGCAGTATTTAAATTATTATTAAACTAATCTAATCTAGTTGGTAAATTAGTTGGCAACCCAACGGTTAAAGTGCCAGGTGAATTGAGATCTAGAACTTCAAAGATGTAAAATTGGACGGATTCGGTTGGTTCCTCTAGAGCGAATTGAGATATCGTAGTTATCCAACCCAACTGTTCAAATAATGATTTTTATTAGTTAAATCTTTTATCATTTAATAAATTAATTAATTTCATTCTAAAATTAGTTATGGTCACACAATTGGTTCGTTTTAAAATTAAACACGCACGAAAATTATAATTATGTTACTCATTTAATTAATCAGCAATTCGTACGCGATCCAGGCAACTCGAACGCAACCCAAATTTTATCAAGTCCACATCTTTTTATTGTTACAACCTTGATTAGGTAATTTAGGATGCATTTTACCGTGTGCAATCAACAAACGCACAGTATGCAATCCAAACAATAATAAATATGCACACTTTATATAAAAATCAAATTTTTATAATGATCTAACATGTGAAGTGTATTAAATAATATACCAAAATAATAAAAATGATATGATCTACATGATTCTATCAACATATACATGTAACAATGTAAATTATGCAAAACAAGTAAAGAAAATAGGAGAAAAGTGTTCCTGAAAGATGAGGAAGAGAAGAGGGAAAAAGGGGGGATAGATGGAAGAGAAAAGGAGGGAGACATGGGTGGAAAGAGGGGTAAGAGGCGAGAAATGGGAGTGGGGCAGTGACCAAGGGGAGAGGAGAAGGGGAGAAGAGAAAAGGAGAGGGTTTGAGGGTTGGCGGCTAGGGATTTTTAAAAACTGGTTTCGATTTTTGATGCAAAGGCACCCTGGTAGCACAAAGGCCCTGGAAAGTTAGCACCGCTTCTACATGCTGGGTGCAAGGGCACTAGGACAGTGCGTTTGAGTCAGCACGTAGCCCCAACAAGAAGAAAAGGACTAAAAAGAGAAAAGAAAGAGAAAAGAGAGAAGAATGAGAAGGGAAAGGAAGGAAAATAAGTCTGGGAGGCTTCTAAGATGTGACTAGGGCTCGAAGGTCCGTTGAGATGCATACGACACAACTCTAACATGACACGCAACCCTATGCTAACTAAACACCCGGATTAACGACAAAGCCACGACTTGATAATTGAGGCCGACTGATAAAACTCAATGACAAATGAACCCAATGCCCAAGTCTACAAAACACACAAGGACCCACTTAGTATCAATAGGATCTAACCGGACTCGCTGAACACTAACCAAGTTGAACCGAAGCCAAATTCGTTGCAAAAATACCAAACCAATGGGTCAGGTTTTACACTAGGATCATGACATTTTTTAGTGTGCATGAATGAATTTTATGGTTTAGCATTACATGCATGGGGGCTTCAAATAAACTCCTATGATTGCATTCATTTTGCCTTTGTTATACACCATTTGGATATCCTTGCCTTTTTTCAAGTTTCAGAATGATTTGAACCTCTTCCATCGATCCCATTTATAGAGTTATCTTTTGGTTTTATGTTAGTTGCAACTTGTGTGCGTAAATGAGAACTTTTCAAATTGGCACGTCAGTGCCATATGTTAGGCACTAGAGGTTGAGATATCTATTTATACCCATCAATCCCCCTCATTTCTCTCATTTTCTCTTCTTGAACTATCGATTTGTATTGCCACCACCGCCGCTTCCGGTGACCCTTAGACTATCGCATCACCACCACAATCGATTCTATCGTTGCCGCAGTCCAACTACTATTGATGTTTTGGTGGAAAATGACTAGACTTTTCGTCCTAGTTTGGTTGCCATGTTCATCCATCTTACTGGTTGTCAACTGCTATCATCTTGTTGCTTTAGACCTTACGGCCAGTGTCAATTGACACCCTCACTGTAGTCTGTCGACCGGATGTGGCTCTAACTATTGCTATTATTGGTGGTACCACCGACTGACTCATAAAGTTTTGGCAATAATTTGCTTACCTGCCACCATTGGGGCCATTTTGTGGTTGTGCAGCTATCAATACCTTTGTTGTGACTGCCACTTCATCCTTCGTCGATCCTAACTGGTGCATCCACCTAGGAGGTTACCAATTGTTGATGCTAGTGAAGATATCCTCTTTCAGCTGCACCTGAGTTGCAACTCGACTCGACTAGATCGGCTTGGTTTGACTTAGTTTACTGAGTTGACTTGGCTCAACTCGATCCAACTGAGCGAGTTGACTCACTGATTTGATTCCTTTGTTCTTGCTCATTTCCTATCCATTTCAGTTGATTCGAGTTCTCCTATGTTAATCTTAATGCATACTCACATAGTATGGTATGTTAATGACATATTAGATTATTTTTATATTATTTTATTAAAATTTTTTATTATTTTTGTATGTATTTGTGCATATAACTTTTTTTGAATATTTTTTGCATTGACTTGATATATAATTTATTATTTTTATGTGAGTGTTTAAGATTTTATATGAGTATTGAATTATTTGTTATTTATTTAGCACATTTATTTATTTATTATTGTCTTGATTCGTGCGCCAAAGGCATTATTTGACTATTTAATGATTTAAGAAGACACGTACTATCATGCATTAAGTTGTTGGACTATGAACTTGGGTTTCAGTTATAAGTATTGGAGATTGAGGATACTGTTTGATCAACGGTTGGAGCTTGGATGATTGGTTTGTAATTACTTGCCCATGCTTTAGTGTTGTACTCTATTAGATTTGATTTGACATCGTTGGATGGGTTAAATAGTGGTTTTACTATAACCCACTTAATTAGGGCCATTTAGTTATCTTTTTTTGTAATTATTAAACCTCAAAGATAAAATCCCTTGAGTTATTTTAAAAAATTGAAGATGCTTCTCAAGTTACCTTCAGGGTTATGTGCATGATTCCCCTGTCAAGCCTATTATCTATGTAGGTTTTGCGGATTTCCTGTTTGATATACAGAGATGGAGAAATGTATGATTAGCTACCTATTGATGAGTCGTGGGAATACATAGACTCCATAATGGGAGAGAGACCCATTTTTGCGTAATTGTCAATGAATTATTTGCATCTCTACGTATATAGCTTCTCACACCAAGAGAGACATAGAGTATATGAGTATTGTAATATGATGCGTATGTCATGATTGTATTGTACTTGACCTTATCTTGTGAGCTTTGAAATTGGTTGGTTGGGGTTTGGAGGTGACGTTAGTTGACATTGTATGGACGGGTCTATAGGTCATGTATTTAGTGTGTTTTCTAGTAGCCATGAGAAATATACCAGTGTAGTTCACTCTAGCAAGTATTCTCTCGTGGAGTATTGTTGTTTTGGTTTTTATGAGTTAATGGTATAGTTATTTTGGGACCAGTGACACTCGTTGTGGATGATTTTCATTATATATATAAGCAGGTGTCGAGCCAGTGGTGCAGCAAGGAAGATGATGGCTTCCTAAACATACTTGGGTATAATTTCCTAACGTGTTTTGATTTATTAGTGTTTTACGATATATTACATCATTCTCTCTTATGGTTTATACTATGGACATGGATATTTGGTATTGGCTTATAGCATTGGACTTGTGTGATCTATTACATCGTCCTCTCTTTTGGTTTACTTTTTGGACATGAATATTTGATATTGGCTTATAGTATTTGACTTATATATTATTCTGGAGTTATTAGATAACATATAACTTATGTATGGATTGCTGGGTCATGGCTCATTACAACTATTAACTATATTGTTATTATATATTTATATTATTTATGCATGCATTAAAGCTATTGATTAGCTGATCACATCTCATAAAATCATACATTAGTTTACACATTAGTGATTGCCTTCCTTTTGAGACGCGTAAAGAGACACGAAGAGATTTGTTGATCCAAAGTAGTTGTCTTGCATGTGTAATCAACTCAGGATGTAACTCAAATATTAATCGCATTCCAGTGTGGTTCCTAAGTGAACTAAATTTATGGTGTTACACTTGGGGATGAGATCCCTATTTGTTTTCAAACTTAGTCCTCACTACAACTCATTTCCTAAACATTATTTTTATGTTTCTCTACCTATCCTTAATGTATGATTTAGCATTTTTTGAGTGATAGTGAAAGAATGGAGATTTTAGGCTTTGGTAGAGAAGCTATACCAAATTGATTCTCTATAATCAATCAATGCTCCATTCTCTGACATCTAATCCATGTCAAACATTACATCAAACTCTACCATATGGAACACAACGAGATTGGCTACAAAAGAGCACTATTGGATATCAACAGCGACCCCTTGTGCACACAAACCTACAGTGAATACAAAACCAGCAAGAGTGGTTACTAACAAAGAATGTCTTAGACTCACCACTTCCAATCCCACTGTAGACGAAACAAAAGAATGTGTACACTTAGAATCAAATAATACTAATGCCGGTTTAGATCCACCAAGAAGCATACCTGCAACAACTTCACTCTCTACCAAAGCATCACCAATAGTAGCAAACCTCTTGCCTTTAGCTCGTGTCGGTGCCGCCATAGTAGGATTTGATGGAGCAGCTGATCCAAACGATGGTATAGCAAGAACAACAACAAAGACATTCATCACACCTCATTATTGATGATTTTGAATTCTCCTTTGACTTCCTCGACCTCTACATTATGAAGCTGACAAATGAAAATGCTACTAAGAAGCTTACAACAAACCCTGTTGTTGAGTTTCAGAAGGGCAATTCCTCGTCTTATGGTTGACACCTCGCATCCAAAACATACAATGCTAGAAAAAGATTGTTGACTCTGTGGTTGCTGGTTGAGTTGTGGGCATTCCTTTTCATATGTCCTAGGTAACCATAGCCAAAATACACCGCTTGATCCGGTTTTCATTCACCGAAGTGTTGATGCTTACAAGTAGCACAAACTGATGCATCCCAATTACCCTGAAAATATTGGACTCATTCCTTGAAATCTTCTCATCATGCCCCACTGTTTCTCATATTGGTATTTCTTTCCAAAAAATTTCTGAGTTCCAATATTCTTGTCACTAGTCTGATAGATTCTTTCATCTCTATAGGTTGCACTAACCATTTCATCCAATGTCTTGTATTCTACAGTGGATAGTCTCTACTTAATAGCCTCAAAGAATTGGTCAGCTCGCATCTTTTTAGTGGCTACTAGACCAGGAACAAATCTCTCTAAACTAATGAACGTGGCCAAATATGCGGCAATTGACAAACTTTTTTGCTCCAAGTGTTCAAATTCTAGTTCTCTCCTCCTTTGCTCCTCAAGTGGAAAATACATACAGTTGAACACCACTTGGAATTTCTCCCAAGCAACGTCCTTAGTCATTTTCCCTTGGAAATGAACTCTCTTGGCATAGTCCCACCAAGTCCTTGCCTTGCCTTTGAAAGCACCCGTTGTTATTCGAAAACAAAGATCTATAGGGCAACTCATGCACTCGAACACTCCCTTGGTAGTAATCAACTACTTGTTTGGCTCTCAGGGTCTAAATTTCTATCAAACATGCCACCTTCATTCCTTAAAAAATTCTCTACCTACCACGCACTAGGTTTTTCTTGATGAGGAGTAGTTCTTTCTCCAACCTCAAGGGTTCTTTTAAAAGTTCTTGAAGGAACAATCTCAAGGTGCATGAAATGAATTTGGATTCACATCATGGGCCACAGTTGTAACAACCCACCCGTTCTGAGTCTTGGGCCAAATGTTACAATATAAACTAAGTGTCTCATTAATTAATTTTTTATTAATTTATCAATATCATAAATAAATCCATGATGTAAAGAATCAGTTAAAATTCAAATTCTAAGCCATGCCATTAAATAAAATATAAGATCACTAATGCTCGGAATCAACTAAGACCCATGAAACGAACCAAAACCTTATTGTAATGCAAACAACCTAGAAGTATAATAACAAATAAGAAAAATTAGTAGTCCAATAACAGAGTCTAACTGTCGCGACTCTACCCATCCTTCCATGCTTACGCTTGCGGAGTCAATTCCACGTCAGTGATAAAAACACTAAGTCCTATAATTACTCTACATGTTATATATTTTTATTTGGCAGCCTTGGTCGACTGGAGCCAACATTTGACCACCATGCGCTTAGCATAACCGGGGTCAAAGAATTGACTCAGTGCGACATGCGACCTCAGTCTTAAAATTCTTGAAAGATTAAATAATTGCCCCTATGCCGTAAGGGGTGACAGGGCAAAATGACACAAGACTCATTATGTACTTGTGATACCAATAGGGTGAGCCAATGATAAATATTGGTAACTACAAGCCATAGGCCACGTAATGTGTGTGCGCATACATGAGATTGTAGCCATATGGAGCATAGAGTAAGTCATTTGTTCGAAAGTAATTAACTTAGTTAAAGATTTATAGTCCATTCCTACTTATAAATACGATCTTATCACAATAGGGATTAGATATGAGACTAAGTTGATGAATCTCACTATCCGCCTACATTAGGAAATTTTGTCCTCACTGATCGAGAAGCTCGACCTAGTTTGGAGGTAGCATGAGTTCGTTCTCGAGTTCTCTTATCATGAAGTGGAATCAGTGCCTCCGGAATTGGAACATTAGGCACATGGACATTCTCCACAGGAACTTCTTCTTCATCAATGACCAGACCAAGAGGTCAGCTAGACCCACTACCACTATAAGCCTCCCTTGGACTCAGAACTCTAGGTGGTGCAAATCTCTAAAAATTGTTTTGTGAGTGTTGCTCACCATCTATCAACCTCCTGCTAAGACCATCCCAAACCAAAGATAAGTGTACAATAACAAACAACACACACAAGAACATACCTACCATTGGAAACTAGGGATCAATTCACATACATACATATTAAAAAAAAATCCTTCATTCCAATCAACCAAGACATAGCTTTGAATACCATTTTGTAACTTCCCATGCCCGATTCATCCTTGAACTAAACTGAAATGTTATATTATTTCATATTGCAACCACTTAACTTAATTGAATGGAAGACCACGCCCACAAAATCCCTTAAGTTCTAAACCACTTGGCGTCTTGGATGGAAGACAATCACTACCCACAACCGCAACAAGAAAAAAAGAGAGGAAATATAAACATTAATGTTAAAAATTATTGGAAATATAAGTTCCTAAAAGATGGGGTTATTACATTAGTATATTAAGCTAAGGGTAAAGATGTTCGATGAGTAAAACAAAATACGAAAGCAACATAAAACAATACGACAACAATGTAATGGGAGTATGTGTATGTGTGAAGACTTTACCATCCCCCTATATCTACCAGCAACACTCTAGGCACACCATCTATATAAATATTAAAACATAAAAAACACCAATAAGAAGTTATGCACCAAGTTGCTGGTTTGCAAAATAAAATATTTATAATATCAAACTGGCATATAAACTCAGTAGTTCATACTAAAGTAAAACAAAAAGGGGATTGTACATCACAAGAAGATTCACACAACACCTAAAGGAAACTACACCAGTGTGTGACCCACAGCTGATCATACAACACCCTTTCCCCTATCCTCTCCAATTCCACTATGCTCTTCTCCTTTGTGCTTTGAAGGCAAGCCAAGTACACTGTCGTCATAACATATGCAGCAGAATACGGTAGCCGTAACCTTGCGCCTCTACAAGTGTAAGAAGCTCATAAATGAAGGGTAAAAATGATGCAGCAAGAAGAGTAAGTAAAGTGCTGGTTTGATCACTTCAACAATGAAACAACTGGGCTTTTCAACAGGTCACGCCTTGGGACTTACCCTCTAATGCAATTTATATGATGCATGCATGAGAATGCATGATCAAACGAGATAAGATTAATTTAAATCAATTATTATATATATTTGTAAATTACAATAGTTGAAGAAAAATATTACATGAATGAATGAAAAAGAACAATAACAAAATAATAGGTCAAGAGTTACCAAAATATAAGATTTAACCAAATTGTAGCTATACAAGATCAAGGTTCTAGATCTGGGCAAAAGTTATAGACTTCCATCAAATGTTTAAAAAAAATAATAGGACTAAATAACAACATACTCAAAAGAATAATGACTCACCAAAGATTCAACAACAAAAATATGTATTTCAAAATATAGTTGACGTACGGGTACCTCAACGTGCAACCAACTTTGATGACAAACTCCGGCCAATGTGGACGGATGACCAATAATACGATTTGGAATTCAAGGTAAAAAGATATGCTTATAATGCCAATGTTTTTCATAGAAAAATAAGAAAGACAATAAATCTTAGTATAGGGAATTGAAGAGCGACCCACCATGTGGTATGGTCTATTAATGTCACATGACTCATGAATCTTGATGGCTCTAGTTAAATTGTCCTTACACAAATTTCGTAAATTTTGTAATGATACAATAATAAAGAAATATTTAAATGAGTATGAAATCAAATTAGTCACGTAATAAAGTAGAAGATTATCAGGAAGTAGTATGATAGCAAGTCAAATGTCATATCAACTTAGACATTTAATAACATTTTGGCATTAAATGCATGACAAAAAACATCCCCTCCCCATAACGACCCATCTATCATGTAAATGACTCTATCAACTACTTTTAAAACACAACGCATTCAAAATAAAACCACACCAATAGGCACCCACAGGAGCCAAAGCCTTCCAAACCAAGGCACAACAAGCAACACCTACCTCCCTAGAGCAGAGAGCCAAAGTCAAGTCAAGCCAAATTGAACCTAAAGGTAAATTGAATCAAAGCAAAGACCAAACCAAACCAAACAACAAATAAAATCCTAAGCTAAAGGGCACATATTTTACAGGATCCCCGCCGAGTTCGGTGGAGTCTCTAGCGACGATTCTAGTAGTGATGGCGGGAGGGGGCCCAATCAGTCGGTCGTCGAGTGAGGAATGTGTCTGGGATGATGGCCGACGGTGTCCGACCTACGATTGGCAGCAAAACGATCGATAAATGAAGAAAAAGTCGCTGGGAATGGCGACATCGTTGACTATGATCGCAGCCACAACCAGGGACGGGGGTCATCTCAAAATCTTGGCCTCGACAAGGGGAAGTCATCGGGGTGGTTGGCCTCACCGAAGGGGCCCACCGAAGCAAGAAAGTGCCTCGAAGGCTGCAGCGGTGTTGGAAACCCAGCGAACACAGCACCGTCCCTCGTGGCAATTCTAGTAACGCCGGTGGTGACCCGCTAGATGGTCACAATGACCCTGGTTAGGTGGCCAAAGGTGGGTTGGAGACTAGCTAGCGGTGAACGAAAGTGGCAACGGCACTGGGGTAAAAGTCATCCAAAAATATGGGAGAAATCTCCTGAAAAAATGGGTGGCCATTTCTAGGGCTGACTTGGACAAATAGGATCTTGCCATGTGGCACAATTTGAACGCCTAACAACTCTTTGCCCTAGTTGGGTCCACCTAAGGTATATACAATATATATATATATATATATATTGT
>JAVDBV010005753.1:0-10920 GCA_032619315.1 Piper longum | reverse complement strand
CCATGCTTCCCCCCGGCCCTACCCCGCCCTGCGCCGCCTCCCCCCGCCGGGCGTCGGCGGACGGAGGTACGACGCGAGAGGGAGGGGCGAAGTCGATGGCGGCAAACGGGCGGAGACAGACGGGCGGCGGTGGCGGTTTGGGTTTTAACTTAAATTTCATATTTACTCATACACAAATAATTTATTTAATTTTATACCTAAAATATTTTCGTTATATCCCGATTTCAAATTGGGTCAGAATCGATTAAAATCGATCGAAATTGGCCGATTTTTATCCCGATTTCATCCGGAGTAATTCAACCACCGACTTGGATCGGCTTGCTGCCGATCCAAGTTAAATCAGCGGAGTTATCCAATCATGATCAAAGTATAGGATTCCAGGTAATTATATGCGGATAATAATGAGTCTGATTGATGGTCTCGTTGGCGTTACTTTTGCTGAAAGATCATGACCGTGTAACTTTCGTTTGCTGCACAGATGGTCGAATTTCTCTAGGCAGGAGAGAACCTTTTATTGAGCTGGAAAGTTCACTAATCTTTTCATTAATAAGATTTATGCATTGCATTTATTATTATTTTATTAATATCAAAATTCAAAAAATATTATTACCTGTTATGATTATGTCTATATTTTATATATTATTGGGGGTTATAGTAAATCGTCCGTGGCGCCGCTTGGTTGCCACCAACCACGTAAGTGTCCGCCACATCCCTTCATTGATTGCGGGGGAAAAGACGACTCAATGACTGAAGCTCAAAACAGCAGTGTCTTGATCTGCCCTCGCTTAGCCACATATAATAAGCGTCATTGGTATATAAATTCCTAGTTCCTACCACACCCGCCCCCCACGTTTTGCGCGCGAGGAAATGCGATCGCCACCATCCACTGGTTGATGGCTCCGTCAGGTTTTCTTGCACGTACCTGATTGATGCACATGAAAGCAGATCAAGAAACGATCATAACTTTTTAAACTCTTGTTTGTGTGCGTGAGTGTTTTAAGTGGCCATATGAACTTGGCAAAAACGAACTTAAAAACACGAAGCAATTAGTAAGTCTAATATAATTATAGTAATAAGGTATAAGATATTAGGCACCGAGTGGGCAAATATTTTGCCAGCTAGGGTTGGCCTGGCACCAACGTGGCTTGAGTTGTGCGTAAAATAATCAAAATATCGAATGCTGTTTTTTTAATAAAACAGATGTCTACTTGTTAAGCAAGTTGAGCGGGTGATAATGAAGAATAATATTGTGAAACCGGATCAACAAACACCACGTTCTCTTCTCTCTCTCTCTCTCTCTCTCTATAAAAAAAAAAAACAAAAAAGCGTTACCACGTGGTCCACGCGGATAACGTCTCCCACCATTCACGAATGAAGGAAAAGAAGAGAGACCAAGACCCCGGCGGCCGTGGCCGGCGTTACCAAAACACCCAAACCATCCTCATTTTCCATTCTTGACGCCCCATCGTCGCCGCCCTTCCCCTACTCCCAACTAGCCCATGGCCGCCGCCGATCTCCTCCGCCTCTCCCTCGCCTCCGCCCCCGGTCTCGCGACGCTCGACTTCCCCCGACTTCTCCTCCCCAACTTCCTCATCCTCCCCCGCAAATCCCTCCGCCGCCCTTGCCTCCGCCCTCCCCTCGCCAAATCCGCCGACTTCGCCGTCTCCGTCGACGATTCTTGGGGCCACCGGCAGCCGCGCCCGGGGACCGACGGCTCGCTCCTCCTCGACGTCTCCGGGATGATGTGCGGGGCCTGCGTTTCGCGGGTGAGGTCGATCTTGTCCGCCGACGCCCGCGTCGAGTCGGTCGTGGTGAACATGCTGACGGAGACGGCGGCGGTGCGGCTGAGGTCGGGGGCGTCCGACTCGCCCGCGGGTACCGCGGAGGAGCTTGCGCGGCGTTTGACGGAGTGCGGCTTCCCTTCCAAGAGGAGGGAGCTGGGGTTGGGGGTTGGGGAGAATGTGAGGAAGTGGAAGGAGATGGCGGCCAAGAAGGAGCAGCTCCTTGTTAAGAGCCGGAATCGGGTCGCCTTCGCTTGGACCTTGGTGGCGCTGTGCTGCGGATCTCACGCCACTCACATCTTGCATTCTTTAGGCATTCACGTCGCCCATGGTCGGCTTCCACCTCCTTCATCCCCACTCTTACTTCTTCCATCAATTTTGACTGCTTGACTGTTAGCTTTTGCATCGCTATTGCAGGGTCTTTCTTGGATGTATTGCATAATCCTTATGTGAAATGTGCGTTGGCATTGGTTTCTCTGTTCGGTCCTGGAAAAGGTATTATACAGTCGTTGGCGATGTTCATATGACTGATTTTTTGGCCATAAAGTAAGTCTGCTTAATTACTTACATTTGCAACAGACCTGCTGATGGATGGCATCCGAGCATTTAGCAAGGGTTCACCCAACATGAATTCTCTTGTGGGATTTGGATGTGTTGCTGCATTTGTAATAAGTATGGTGAGCTCCTACATGCCACATACTTTCATGTACTGTTCCTGTTTCTACTAGGTGAGACTGACTAGAAAATATTCTTTCTTGTAAATGCAGGTTTCGCTCGCAAATCCGGGGCTTGAATGGGATGCCTCCTTTTTCGAGGAGCCGGTAATTTTTGTTGTCACCTATGGTATTCATTATTGCGGCATATTTCACAAACTGTATCAATAGGAGTGAGAAATCTGCCTAAAATATTTGTCTTGTAGTTGATGGAAAACACCTGACTAATCCCCCTGACATTTTCCATATATTACCATGATATTCTGAGAATAGATGTCAGTGTTATTCAATCTATGTTGGGAACATTTTTTTTTGTTGCTAATCTTGTGAATTAGTTGTTTTAAAGCAGTCCTCCCTGAAACTCATGATTGTCGTCGTCGTCTTTATCATCACCATCTACACCAGTTTCAAAAACTTTCTTTTAGAAATACCTGCTTCATTATTGTTGGTTAAATTTAGTCTGCATTGAAAATGTATTATTCTTCTGTGATTTTTCTTATAGTTGGGGATACTTTTGAATATATTATGAGAATCAGTATTGATAGGCTGTTGTTTTTTAGTATGCAGGTCATGCTTCTAGGTTTTGTGCTCCTCGGACGGTCCTTAGAGGAGAAGGCAAGACTCAAAGCTTCAAGTGATATGAATGAACTCCTTGTAAGTCATTTTTTTTATTTTTTATCATATATCACTATTCTTTTTTTTTTTGTTTCCAAGATGTAGAAGCATTATATATTTGTTTGGAGCTGCTGATATAGTACCCTTTTGTAAGAGTTGGGAAAGATCTTTTTGTCTTAGACATTTAATTCAATTCTCAATTGTCATTTTGAACTTGATAATGAAAGGAAATGATATCATATATTACTATTATGCAGCAAGATGAGTCGAGAGCAATTTTTCTCACAGATTTGTACTAGAAACTTACTACTTATATTGCGTCATAGCTCCAATTTGATTTCTTTAAGTTCTTGAATTTTTATCCTAGCTTTATTCAGCAACGGTTCCTAAAACCAATGCCGCAAAAAAACTGTTATAGATGCTTATCTTAAACAATTAAGGGTTAAGTTAAAAATTAGCACATCCTGCAAATTATATATTCTTTTCTTTTCCCTTTTGAATTGACGAGGAGTGGGGGTTGTTGCAGTCATTAGTGGCATCGCAGTCACGACTGGTTATAACACCTGATCCCTCAGCTGATAGTGTCCTTGGTGCTGATGCAATCTGTGTTGAAGTCCCTACTGACGAAGTTCGAGTCGGTGACTCAGTTTTGGTTTTACCAGGGGAGGCTATTCCAGTCGATGTGTGTATCTTCTTCTTATTTTTGGCTATTCTCTAATTCATCACCTATTTTAAATGACATGTCTGTTGAAAGGGTAGACATGCTCGTGCAATGAATATATTGATGAATTTATCTTCTCAATTCTCAGGGGAGGGTGCTTGCTGGAAGAAGTGTGGTTGATGAGTCCATGCTCACGGGAGAGTCTCTTCCTGTTTGTAAAGAAAAAGGTCTTGTAGTGTCTGCAGGGACAATAAATTGGGTAATAATTTTTGTTTACAATATCGATACGCTGCAAGAATATTTTTTCTTTTTGTAGAAAAGCGCTTGTGTTTTGGATGCTGCTTATGTTACTTAATGATTGCGGTTATGCCTTCTAAAGTCTAGCATTTCTTTTACTTTAGGATGGTCCTCTGAGAATTGAAGCCTCTTCTACTGGTTCTATGTCAACAATTTCCAAGATTATTCACTTGGTAAGAGTTCTAATGAGACATGCCTCCTTTTTATATTTTTAGATATCGGCAATTAGTTTACTTATTTTTTTAAAAGTAATAATATTATATATAACCTTTTGTTATCATTGTTTGTCGTTAGTCCTATTGCCTGAATAAGGACATTCTCGTTTGTTTTGTGCTTGCTTGTTCATGTGAAAAGTAGACTGGTAAAAACAACCATGAAAGAATTAAGTCTTATAACAGAGTTGGAAAAAGTGTCCGTGGTGGATCTTGAGGGTAGGTAATTAACTAACTGTTGTATTAAATATTTACTCTTGTAGGTCGAAGAAGCACAAGGCCATGAAGCACCCATCCAAAGACTAGCAGACAAAATTGCCGGACCATTTGTGTATTCGGTTATGACACTGTCAGCTGCAACATTTGCATTCTGGTTTCTTACTTTTACGTGGCTTTTGTTGGGTTTGTGTTCACGAATGCCTTGCTTGTGTATTGATTTATGCTCTTCTTGCCAATAGGTATTATATTGGAGCCCAGATCTTTCCTGACGTTTTATTCAATGAAATAGCTGGCCCAGAAGGAAATACTTTACTTTTAAGCTTGAAACTTGCTGTGGACGTACTTGTAAGTATCTACCCACTGAAGTTAGGTTAACGTTTCCTTTTATGAGCTTTTGAATCTCTGTTTTTTAAGTATTGTATTAGTTGATTTATACTTGGTTTCTTTGTTTTATTGGGTCGGCCAATGTTTGCTTGAAATGGTATTCTTGAAGTCTGGTGATTATCTTTAACAATACTAGTTAAAATATGGAAGTGGCTAATATGGCTTGGCAGTTTCAAGAAAGACACAAGTCAATGCTTTTGGCTTATTTATAAAGAAGAGATTTTTTCCTATTTTTATTAGGTGGTTTCTTGCCCATGTGCCCTTGGACTGGCCACTCCTACAGCAATTTTAGTAGGCACCTCACTTGGTAAGTCTTTTTTCTATTAAATATTTGACTGTTTAATAAAAACTGTTTCTCTGGTTTGGTACTGTTTGGTGTAAAGCAGTTGTGCATCTTTTAGCTACTCTAAACTGCAATCTTTTAATATTGTGGTTATGCTTTTTTTCTTTTCACAAGATTATGACTCCTATATGATGCAAATAATTTTTCATCTGCTTTGTTTAATTATTAAACAGGAGCCAGACAAGGGCTTCTTATCAGAGGAGGCGATGTTTTGGAACGTTTGGCTAGAGTAGATGTTGTTGCATTAGACAAAGTACTAAATAAGCCTCATTCTTCCACGTTTTAAAAATTGCCAAATTCAATGCACATTTTTAAGCTTCTTTGGCTGAAAATGTTTTTAATTCTTAATTTTTTTTAATATTAACCACAGACAGGAACCCTAACCGAAGGAAAGCCTGCTGTCACTGCTGTAGCTTCTTTCACCCATGATGAATCAGAAATCCTTCAGATTGCTGCTGCTGTTGAGAAAATGGCATTACATCCAATTGCAAAGGCAATAGTTGGAAAAGCGGAATCCCTAAATTTGAGCATCCCAAGCACCAGGGGACAGCTTACTGAACCTGGTTTTGGATGTTTGGCTGAAGTAGATGGATCTTTGGTAGCTGTGGGGGCACTTGAATGGGTTCATCAGTGTTTCCAGATCCGAATAACAGAAACTGCTCTTACAGACCTTGAAGAATATGTTATTCGTCTTTCATCAAGCGGAATGTCTGAGATCAATCATTCACGGTCAATTGTTTATGTTGGGCATGAAGGAGAAGGCATCATCGGTGCTATCGCGATATGTGACACTTTGAGAGAGGATGCGCAGTTGACTGTTAGCAGGTACATCTGCAGGTTTTTTTTTTGTTATATTTGAACTGTTTTTTTGGGGCTTGTCTTCACTGCTTACTTCATGTTTATCTGAAATGTAGGCTTCACCAGAAAGGAATCAAGACAATTCTTTTGTCAGGTGACAGGGAAGAGGCAGTAGCAAGCATAGCCAAGACTGTTGGGATTAGCAAAGAAAGCATCAATGCAAGATTAACTCCTCAGCAAAAATCTCGTGCAATTTCAGATTTACAAGCTCATGGAAAGGGTGTTGCAATGGTACTTAACTCAGGCTAGTCAAAATTTGTGCAATGTGGAATAGAAGATAGGCTTCTGTTCACATGCATCTTGTAGTTCTATATTGGAAGCGGGAAAAAAAATTGAAAATATGCCAGGAAGAAAAACATAATCTCATAATTAAAGATCAAGAAAAGCTTGTTTTATATTGTTTGTTTCTTAGTCTCAGAGACATTGACAAGCAGTTTACTACATCTGCAGGTCGGAGATGGCATAAATGATGCTCCATCACTGGCTCTTGCTGATGTTGGTATTGCATTGCAAATTGAAGATAAAGAAAATGCGGCGTCTGATGCTGCATCTGTGATTCTTCTTGGAAACAAGCTCTCACAGGTAGATATTCTCTTTGAGATCTTTCTTGTCTGTGATTAGCTGGTATTGAGTGTTGAAAGTATAAATCTTGCTGGCAGACTCAATTTCTAAATGTATCTAATGCAGTATGGAATGCTATGTGATTTTTTTTTTAAAGGTTAAGTTTGCGTATTAAATCAACTATCAGACATGTTTTTTTTTTCAGTGACTACATTTTTTCTATATCCCTAACTCCGCCAATGTTTGTGCATTGCGGGTCCCAATCTTGGACAAAGGAAGTTTGGCATCGGAGGGGCATTTGGGCAATTAAAGTTTTGCCATTTGTAATCACATGGAGCCTAGTTTAGGATCCATGTCCTCGACACCCTTTGGGTATCACATGGAACAAGTAGAAGAAGATTTTTCTACACCCCTGAACTTGCTTGAGCCTACTCCTGTTTAGAATTTGTATTGAAATTTTGTTGGGAGGCTTCAAACTCCGACACAATTTCCATCTTTTCTGGTTGCTAGTGAGAAACTCTTTTGATTGGCAACAAACACAGAAAGACGTTGGTAATGCCATCAAGAAGAAAACAGCTTCTTCCTTTTAAGTCATCATCAAAATCAAAATTATCATTATCCACCATTTCGTGAATGATTGTGGTTGGGGACATGGATATTGTTCCTCCAATTGTTCAAAGTAATTGATATAGTTAACACTTTTTTTCTGAAATTTTTTTTTAAATGGATACTCAAGAGGTTGAAATTAACTGTTTTGCGGTTGAAGCTAGGGGATGCACTAGATCTTGCGCAGGCAACAATTGGAAAAGTTCACCAAAATTTGGCTTGGGCTGTGGCTTATAATATTATTGCAATTCCCATTGCAGCCGGAGTACTGCTTCCTCAGTTTGATTTTGCTATGACTCCTTCACTTTCAGGTACTGTATTCAACAAGCCAAACTCTTTGTATATTGTTGGCAACAGTGCTTTCTTCCAACATTCCCCCTAATTAATTTAGATGTCTCTATTCAAAAAAAAATGTTATTGGTAAGATGAGGAACTTTCAATTTAAAAAATTGGTGTAATAATTTCAGCTACTGGTTGGCAGGAGGGTTGATGGCACTTAGCTCCATATTTGTCGTTTCCAATTCTCTGCTTCTACAACTCCACGGAATCAGAAGGAAGAATTATCCCGCTGCACCAATTGCAAAACCATGAGTTCAAAATCTGGGGCGAGTGGATATCGTGTGATGACACTAAAGGTATCTTCCAAGCTTATTTATCTGGTGAAGAGTGGGTTAGGTTGATTAGTGCAATTATAAATCCATATGGTTTTAAGCTGGTCTTTTTTTTTTGTAAAATAATCATATAGCAATGAGCATTGAAAATGTGAGATCTTTCAAAATTTAGTCTCACATTCAATACCGAGTTAAGATCTGGTTTATTTAGTGATGTGTTCATGATCTTCAATTTTGGCTAATCCATTTTGAAAAATGACTTGAACCATCATGTTGCACATGAGTCGGGTCATTACAGAAAATATTATTTATTAGTAAATTCTTCTATGTTGCTGAATGAATTATTTCATTGGTAGAGAGTCTGTTTTTTTAGGGGGTGATTATGGCACTACAGACACTATTTGAACTGGAGGTGCAATGTCTCCTCATGAAATTTAAGGATGTATAGGTTAACTTGGACTTGGGGTTGACCCTTTAGCCCACCTCAATACACGCGCATATTAAGCTTACAACTCTTGTTTAATTACAGTGTAACATATTTTCATGATCTAAATGATGAGTGAGGCTTTATACTAATGTCCATGCTTTGTTTTGGGTATTACCATGTGTAGACATTTTTGGTAGGCAGAATTTTGAGGCTATAATACAACTTTACACGTTTTCTTTTTTAACTTTTTTTTTTGTTATAACTGGAGGTCCTTTTGAACTTGCTTCTATAAGTTTCTCGTCAACAGAAATGTTGGTTGCGCTGCCATTTTTTTTTAAAAAGATTTTTTTGACTGATGTTATTATATTTTAATTCCTAGACATGTTTGTTAATGATTGTTCATGTTTGTATTAGGTTCATTTTGCTTATCATCAGAAGCTGCTTTGACATTTCTTTTTTAAGTATGTTTCTGTGACTTGATCGCAGGATCCATGAATCGCTAGTCCTTTGGTTCCCTTCAACACCAGCTTGGATTTGCAAGGGGGTAAATATACTAGACAAACTAGAGAATAATCATAATACGCGAAGACAAAGCCTTATCGCTGTAGCGCATAAAAGTTTAAAAGCCAGAGCGGGTAAGAACCCGTAATGTGTATTTAAGCAAACTCATAGGCACCGTAAAGTGCTCAATAATTTGTAAGGAAGAAAGCATCCGGTACACGGCCTTCAAAGTTCGCTCCAGATTTTACTCTTCATTTTCTCGTCCAACTCTTTAGCTTCCTCGTCTGCCATCGTAGCTGTATTTATCATGGACTCCACCTGAATCCTTGCCATTCTCCGACCTCTCGTCCTTGCAATTTCTGCTTTCTCTAGCTCTGGTCCTTCAAATTCTTTGTCCCAACAACCGTCAACAGCACACACTAAGACCAACACGACTAACTGTAACAGGAACATGGACAGAAAGGCACCGCAATCCATCTTGATTAGGATCTTCACTCGTCGAGGATTGCGAGGGGAGCTCATGGCCTGAATGCTCTGCGCCTCTCTCCAAAAGAGTGCCAGGAAGCCCAGAGCTTGGGCGACAAGAGATGCGATGAGGAAGCATCCGTGAGTCGTGAAACAGCAGCGAGTGAGTCGGGAAAAGAAGCCAAGGAAGGACGAGAGTAGGGAGAGGGCAGACGCCGTGAACAGTGCCCAACCGAAGGCAGTTGGGGGCATTCTGAGGATGAAGATGGGGAGTAATGATACTGAAGAAAGGATGAAGATGATGAAGTTTAAGGCGGAGAGAAGGTTGGGGAAGGACGATGAACTCCTCAAATGAGGAGAAGCCATGGTGCATGGGTGAGTGCAATGGGCTGGCTATATGAGAAGCCGATTTTGCGCTCTCCAAACTTACGCACGGTGGCAACTTGGCTGCCGCCGCCCTTATAACGTTTTCGGAAAGGCTCCTACCCCCATTCAAGCCCCTTTTCCTTTGCATCTTATTCCGTCTCTTTAATGGGCTATGTGAAATTTTGAACCCCTCCGCCCGCCCGAAGTTAACGGCTAAGCATGGTTTATGAGAAGGCCATTTGCCTCGTGCTCTAATTCATTTGAACATTTTTGTGGCTTGAAATGTCTAACTCTCTCTACACGTGGCGTAAAAGTAATAACAAAATTTGACGAAGAGCTCAATTCTGGTGTAACAAAATGTCTAACTCTCTCTACACGTGGCTTGATTGGGTCTTTCCTCTCCCTCCTATAAGACCCAATCAAGTGGACGTGCATCCTGCACTGAAAAACATCGCCAATACAAAGGATGGAAGCTATCTTGCCAATATTGATGATGAGTTTTTGCCCTTGCCACAAATGGTTATAATCGTTTTTTATCCTTCAACCCGAACAAATCACCACGATAAAGAACAAAGTTGATCAGAAAAAAGCCCGTTTTCGGGTGACATAATTCATCCCTTTAAGCACCTGTGGTTATTGATTAGATTATATCGATTATCGAACTACGTATCAATCATCCGATTTCCCGTTAAGTTGCTCAAGTTCTGCGCTGCCACACTCCCCAGCTTTGTTCTCCTACCCCGTGTCGGTATCCTTATTAGTTCTTATGATTTCATGGTTGGCATCAACTACAGTAAATAAGGACAATGTATATTCCGAACTTTTGGTGTCATATTACTATTTTTTCCTCCTAAGGGGATGTCTGTTACTATTGGAAGTTTGGGACTAAAAATCCTTAGTCGTACGAGTAAATAAGATGAATGGATTGAATGTTTGACATTAAATAAACACGTGAGCTTGCCTACATACAAGGCTGTAACGCGTTACATGTGATCAATGGCCCACCTTGTCAGATTTCTACCTCCTTGTTTGGGCCTTTGCATCTCAAATTCTTCGGTCCACTACCACTCTTCAATGAGCCTCACGGCCCCCATTTTGATTTTTTAACTTTTTAACTTTTATACTTTTATATATATATATATATATATATATATATATATATATAGATTGGATTTTCTGCGTAAGAGGCAGGAAATCCAATCTGTGCAACAAATGAATCTGGGCCGTCCGATTATAAGGACGGCCCAGATTTATTATTTTTTTTAAAAAAAATTTAATTTGATCTAGGCCGTCCGATTAG
>JAVDBV010005751.1:0-11171 GCA_032619315.1 Piper longum | reverse complement strand
GGTGGGGGGGGGGGGGGCTGGTGGTGTCGAGGCGACCGCCTGATTGCAGTGGCGTCAGTCGCCGATGACGGGATTGGCGACGCGACCAAACACGGGCGACACCTTAGGCGCGGCGATCTCGCTCCCCAACACGGGCGACACCCCAGGCGTGGCAGAGCCTCGACGATGACAATCGCTGGGCGGCGGTGGTCGCCGGCGGCGCGATCGGCGATGAAAGCGCGTCGTACACGCGCCTCCTCCTGGCGTCGTGGCGGCTCGGCTATGGTCGGACCTGGCCAGGGTGGCACGACGACAGCGTCTTGGTAGGGAGCGGCATCAGTCGGCGGCTGGGCGGCGCCGGCAGCAGTGGCGGCGGCCACTCAAAGGCGACAGGAATAGGGTTTGGGCGAGGTGTGTCGGGGAAGAAAAAGAAAACACGTTGGGTGGCAATTTTGTAAATATTACTTGAGTCGACTCCAACTCGAGTCAAAAATAATATCTAAATCGAAATAATTCTAAAAAAAATCCAGAAAAATTGGAAAAAATTCCCTAAAATAATATAACATCACAACATCTAAATGATATGCTCTATAGCTATCAACCCACCTGAACTGCCCATAATGCGTTCTAACGCGATAAATGGCCTAAAACTAATTATGCGATCAAACTACATAATAAAAAAAAATGAACTACATACTCTCATATATTCTGATAACTCATTCTTTTCTGCTGTATTCATGACGTTACCATCATATACTTGAGTATACATGAACCCTCGTAGCTCATACACGCGACTGGCGTCGGCTCAATACACGTGTTCTGAAACATACTTGACTCAAAATTAACGGTCGAACCCACTGGTTCTAAATATAAAACCCTGACTCGAATCATGGGTTTTACAAAGTAGGATCAACTTTAAATTGTCATCCATCAAACCAGTTTTTTTATCAGTAAACATCCATCAGAATCATTGGAAGTGGATATTACAAAACAAGGACGAGCACATGCGGCTAATTCAGGAAATAACATTTGGACACCTTATAAAATTTATTCTTTTTTATGCTTAAAAGCATTAAAAACTCTTGTTCTATATAAACAACAAGAATAATCAAGAAGCAAACAAGGAGGAGATTAATAATTAAGAATCCAACAATATATGTAGCCCACTTAAATGACTCGACTTGGCACCTTGTGTTGCAGAAAGGTACTAACAAGTGTATGGAGAAATGTAATACCAGATGACCAAGAAGCAGCGAAGGGATAACAAATTTAAGTACATCAGCTTCTAGCTTCCCATAACAGAGTCCTGCATAAGGAGAGTGTCCAAGTTCAAACACAATTTCTAGTGGAAAACCAAGCTACATGGGAGTATGATTACCCCTCCTAGAAAACCAATCCAGTCAAAGCGGCATACAGGGGCCCAACAAACCACACTGCTACTGGATTTTCAACAACATAATGAATCAAATCTTCACCAAAAGGCTGGGCAAGGGATCGATAGGCAGCAAAAGAACCAACAGATATTCATGACATGAAATGATTTCTCTGCCATAACACCTGAATATAAACGTTAAAGTACCTAATACAAATAAGTTTCCCATTGAGGTAAATAATTCAGGATATTCATGAGATGAGGATATTAAACTTACGTATTTTAAATTTCTACTGAAAATTTATCTCCACAAGAATTTCAATTGTCTGAATTAGCCACGTCCTCAAAGTAATGCCAACTACCTACCACAAGATACAAACGATAGCAGTTTCAGATAGGGACCAATTTTTCTGTTAGTAAGGAAATATGTAATACATCATGTACTCGAGATCTATTAGGCACAGCCAATTTGTAAGCCACTTCACCAATTCGTTGTAGTATCTGATAGGGATCAAAAAATCTTGGCAAAAGTTTTTTATGTCAAACCATCTTCGCTGAAACCTGTTTATATGATTGTAACCTTACATGTACCCAATCCCTTGGGTTAAAACTCTTTACTGTATGATGTTTATCATATGTCCTCTTTATTCTTTCATTAAATAGCATCAAGTGCTGCTTCAATAAAGTCCAGATTTGGTCTCTGGATTGTAATTCGTTATCAACATTTGAAAGGCGAGCAGTGTCAGAAACATAAGTGAGTAGTGTGGGAAGAGGCCTTTTGTAGACTGCTTCAAAAGGAGTACAATTGGTTGAAGAGTGTCAGCTAGTATTGTAGGTATATTCTGCCCAAGATAACCATTTTGTCCAATCTTTTGGTTGATCTCCAACGAAACATCTTAAATACATTTGCAAGATTCGATTCACCACTTCTGTTTGGCCATCAATTTGTAGGTGGTAAGTTAAACTATAATTAAAGGGTGTTCACTGGAGATTGAATAATTTTTTCCAGAATGAGCTTGTAAAGATGGCATCTCGATCGCACACAATTGAGCTTGGCATGCCATGAAGCTTGAATACAGTATCAAAGAAGATTTGGGCAATTGTGATAGCTGAATAAGGATGACTCAAGGCCATGAAGTGTTTGTATTTAGAAAGTTTGTCCACAACTACCAAAATTGAAGTACGACCTTTGGAGTTGGGTAAACCATCAATGAAATCCATGGATATATCAATCCAAATATATGAAGGTATGGGCGAAGGTTGGAGGAGTCTTGTTGGTGAAGTATTTGTGAATTTATGTTGCTAGCATATCTCACAGATGCGAACTATTTCCCTCACATGATCTTTCATTTTGGACCAAAAAGACAACTGCTAGTATACGCCAAAGAGCTTTTGGATATCCTCAATGAAAACTTTTGTGAAACTCTAATGCAATAATGTCTATCAAGTCAGATGGATTCAGCAAATAAATTCGATGTTTAAAATATATAATTCCATCCTTGTAAGTCAAGCTTAAGGATAAAGCTCCTTCCTTAACCTGTTTAACAATCTGTTACATTACTGGCTCCTCTTTGACTGCCTGTTTGATAGGTTCTAGCCATGTTGGAATGGGGCATGGCATGGATGACTGACTGCTTCCTCATGTATTCTTGACAATGCATCTGCATCTGAATTGTTAACCCCTTTCTTGTACTCAACGGAAATATCGAAGCCCATCAATTTGACTAACCATTTCTACTGTGGTGTTGTAGTCATTTTTTGTTGTCACAAGAACCTTAAACTTGCATGATTAGTTCGCACCACAAATGGTCATCCCAGTAGATACTGTCATCAACGTTGAACTACTAAGACAAGAGCTAATAGCTCTTTTTCATAAGTGGACAACAAGAGACTCCTCCCATGTAAGGCCTTATTAAAGTATGCCATCGGAGCTTGATTTTGCATTAACACTGCTCCAATTCCCTTGTTTGAAGCATTACACTCAATAATGAAACTCTTAGAGAAATCCAGCAATACCAAAACTGGTTCGGTTAGGACAAGTATTTTTAGTTCATTAAAAGCCTTCAAAGCTAAAGGTGTCCAAGTGAAAGAATCTTTCAACATGGAGGTTAATGGTTCGACAATGCAACCATATCCTTTAACAAATTTTCTATAATAACCGGTGAGACCAAGAAGCCCTCTCAAGGCCTTGATGGAGTCAAGTTGAGGCCATTGTTTAACTACCAAAACTTTATCTGGATCCATTGCCACCTGACCTTTGTAAATGATGTAGCCAAGATAGGCCAGTTTCTCTTGTCCAAAAGAATATTTTTTTGTCTAACAAACAAGGCGTGAGCTCTTAATATATTGAATGTGGTTTTTAAATGAACCATATGTTCTTTCCAATTAGAGCTGTATATCAAGATATCGTCGAAGAATACTAGAACAAATTAACGAAGATAATCATCAAAGTTTGAATTCATCAAGGATTAGAAGGTTGATGGTGCATTAGCAAGCCAAAAAGGCATCACTAAAACTCGTAATGGCCTTCAAGAGTTCGGAATGCAATTTTGAGATGTCATCCATAGACATTCTAATTTGGCGATATCCGGACCTCAAATCCAATTTAGAAAAAATTCTAACATGATAAAGTTCATCTAATAAATCATCAATCAGGAACCTTATCTTTGATAGTTTGTTGATTAAGAGCACAGTAGTCAATGCAGAGGCACCATGAACCATCTTTCTTCTTCACAAACAACACCGGAGATGAATAAGGAATATGACTATGCCTTATTACCTCAGCCTATAACATCTCGGATACCTGCCTCTCAATTTCTAAGTTTTTAATTGGTGAAGGCCTGGACACCACTGATATTGCTGTCGGCAATAGAGAGATGTTGTGGTCATGACTACATTGAGGAAGGTGCTTTGGTTTCGCAAAAATATCCTTGTAAGATTCCAACAACATAGTCATTTCTCGTTGCTTTTCTGGAATGATGTCTTGGATTGACTTAAATTTGGTGTTGTTGTTAACTACAACAACACACCTTGTTTTCTTTTAGAAATAGTCTTGGCCATTTTATTCTTTCCCACTACTCGCATAGGAGAACGGCTAATACCTTATAACTGGATTTCCTTCCCATTGACTATAAATGCCATCTGAAGTTTGTCGAAGTTCCATACAATTGCTCCTAATGTTCGAAGCCATTGAATTCCTAATATTGTGTCAAATTCTTGCAAAGGCATTAGATGGAAATCAACACAAAACTCATGGCCTTGAGTAGTCCAATTTACCTCCAACTACCAAGGCTAGTGAGATGATCCCCATTAGCCACAACCACTTCCATTTGTTTGGTAGAATCCACTTTGATATTCAGCTTAATAGCCAAGTTTTTATCCAAAAAATCATTAGTGGATCCGGAATCCACTAAAATATGTATCAATTGCTTTTTAAGCACTCCTTGGATCTTCATTGTTTCCAATGTTACTTAACCTGTATGGGCTTGTAATAATAGTTTAAGTAAGTCAGTAGCCATTACTTGTTCCTCCTCTACTGTATTTTCACCAGTATCTGATTCTGCAGAAGGTTGTTCTTCCAGAGACCATATAACTTGGATGCTAAATAATTTCTTACATCTATGTCCTAGAACAAATCTTTCATCACAGTTAAAACATAGCCCTTTGGCTTTTTGTTGAGCCATTTCTTCGGTGGTTAATTTCTTGATCAGTGTACTATGATTCATATATGCAAATGTTGTAGGCTTTGAAAACACATTCTCCCCTGTGGATTTCATTTTACTGCCACTTATCCAATTGGAAGTTTTACTAACCATTGTTTTTTATTCATACAATTTAGCATAGCTAAGAGTAGCTCTCAATGTTCTTGACTTCTAAGCCTTGACATATATGTGCAGATTATCTTTCAACCACCCAGTGAAAAAATTGACTTGCTGATTAATTGTAACATTTCTTGCCTTAGTGACCAATCGAATGAAGGCCTTGTAATAATCTATCATGGATCTAGTTTATTTGAATTATGACAATTCTTTGAAATGATCCTCAAACTCAAAGGATCCATACCTTTAGAATTTTATCTTTAAAATCTGTCCAAGTTATGATCAGATTTTCTTTCTTAAATAGTTTATACCAAAGTTGTGCCTCATCATCCAAATGATTGGCAGCCATGGCTACTTTGTTCTTTTCTAATGTTTTATATAATTCGAAGTACTACTCACAGTGATACAACCACACAATTAGATCAGATTATCCATTATAGCTCTTGAATTTCAACCTGTTCATTTGAGAAGACAACGGTGTCTCGGATAAGGAAGGAGACAATTGTCCCCGATTGACTATTCTATAATTAGTGTTGTAACTATAATTCTATAATCGATCTTGAGTACCCTTACGAGCAGAATTTTCTAACTAAGTGGTACAAGTATTGAATGTCATCATGGATTCTTGGATCATTTTCAAGGTTTGAGTGCATGCAGCTAGTGAATCTTGAATTCTTACCTGACCTATTGCAATGGATAAGAATGTTTTCAGAAGTTACCTTATTTTTTAGCTCATATGGTAACTCCGATCTATTGCCATCCTGAGGTCAAAACAGCTCTGATACCAGTTTGTTCTGGTCATTGGAAGCAAGAAGAATGCCTTTGCCTCGATCAGTCATTCCCGAAGGTCTTCAAGCATTGTCCAATGTTGTCTTCATCATTCTATGAGGAGTTTGGGCACTTTCCCAAACAATTACTGTACCAAACTATGACTTATGAAGGAAATATAAAGTGGGAAAATGAAGAATCAAAGAATTCAGAATCAAGATTGTAAGAACAGAGGAAGAGTGAGAATTAGTAAAGAGAGTGAAGAAGAGCAAAGAAAGAGTTGAGGAAAAATTGCATATTCGATGCTTCATTCATACGCTCTTTCTTCCTTTTGTACATTTTTTCCCATTGTTTGAAATTTAAATTTCATACTTCTAAATTGGTTTCCCATTCAGGCAAACTTCTTATGGTAAATTTCAAAATTACCTTTCTATTGGAGTCTTCTTTTTGTATCATACGGACATATCAAAGAAAGGGCACAACTTCATTCGATTCTATATATTGTGATTATGCAAATGCATGGAAGAACTAAAGGCAGAGAAATGGAGTAAAGATATACCAGCTACGATAAAACAAGGGAAACAACAAGATAAAATGCCCACGACCAGCAGCAGAAATAAAGAAGAAAAATAAAGTAATAGGAGAGGAATGTCGATGGTACGAGAGGAGACAAGAGAAGTAAGTGAGGAAATGAAGAAATGATACTCCCTATTTATTACCTCTACTTCCACCTCCTTTTGACGTTTCCCCTCCCCTAAGATTTTTCCAGCCACACCTCCCCCTCAAGCCTTGTAAGCTGCTAGCCACCCAACCTCCTCTCCTAAGGCGTTAGTTATCGTTTAATACGACAATAATTTGAAATTTCTCTAAATAAAGTAATTAGTGAATTTTATATATTAAAAAAATGGCCACTAGTCTGAAATATATTAAAAAAATTACTGAATATGATAGATGGTTAAGCATACCATCACTAGGTTTTTTAAGACGTTAAAACATGAAGCCATTCATTAATTTTTTTTTAAGAATATTAAGCTTGTCATTTTCCCAACTTGCCATTTTTTAATTTGGTTTTTTTAAAAAAAAATTGAAACTAAAAATTCAAGCTTCTGTGTCAACTTCTTTTAAATTAAACTCTTATTATAACAACATTGGATTAATATATACTTTGAAGATTTGATAATGGTGACAAAATTATTAAAAAATAGGATGTCTCACCATGATAGCTCTACTAAGTTGATATCCCTTAAGAAAATGGTACGTTAAAGTGTAATCATCTAAATTATTCAATTGTTTTATTTTGTTAAAATAATTCCATATAACCTATCTAAAGTATATGTATCGCCACATGTCTTTTAATTATTTTACAATATTACCCTATATAGCCTATTTACGAAAATATAATTTTTTATTAAAAATCTTTAAATTAGGATCTACTAGGTGCTGTCTTACTATTTTGCAATGTTATGCTTTGTCTCTTACTCATATAAGCAACTTAAATTATAATTTTACCCTTTTATTATGACAAATAGAAATAAGAAATCTAAATCATCGAAAACTAGACCCTGTTTTAAATTTTACAATTCTTAAGCTTAAATAAACAAATTGATAGATATCTACTTATTAATAAATAGTAAAATATCAAGATGTTTAAAAATAAATATAATAGATAAGACTATGAATATAAATAAGTATTATAATACAAATCAAGTATTATAAATATATATTATGAAAAAAAAATTAATTGAAGTGCATCATATTAATCTCAATTAATTTAAAATGATAAAGACTAAATATTTTGAGAATAGTCAAATATAAAAATAATAAGTAGTAAAAAACAGGACAAGGCCATCCTGAAGACAAACAATGTTGAAAAACTTGCAGAGGCAATAACCTCAGTCATATGACTCATATCTAAATCTAATTAGCCAAAACAAAAAGGAATGGATGGAGGAAATTAATAGCTAGTTTTTTCAATGGCATCCACTAATATACTGTAGTAGAACTCTTTTCATTGTTAAGTACAGCCCCGAAACAAGAAAGGTCTACTGAATTCATGACAAATAAGGGAGTGGTCTGCTCCTCCTTTTTAGGGGTAGGAGCACATATCAAATTGAAGGAAATACAGTCAAACATGAGCATTATAAATGAGTTTTCAAACCACTAAAACTCAAAACTAGCAAAATTATGCCTCAATTCAAACTAAATTATTTGAGCCGACCATTTATAATCTAGTTGGAAGAAACATAGTTCGTAATGCTCATTTATCTCATCCCAGATTTGTGATCAATGTAAAATGAATTATCACGCACAAGATTGTTTATGCTTTTGCCTTTCTAATCATGACTCATTACTTGTTTGTCATGTCAAATAATTTTAAATACCGTACTAATAATTATATTGAATTATACCCAATTCAATCGAGGCAAATTGAGCAATGAGATTCAAAACTTATAAATAAAATATTTTATTAAATATTAAAATGTATTTTTTATCAATATTTCATTAATTATTGACTCAAAATATTGGCATTTTCAATAAAAAAATCAAAGTTTGTAAAAAAATTAAATTAAAAAATTGGGAGCAAATTAAAATTATTTAAATGCTTAAACCGTACGAGAGGGATATATCATGTACAACTATATGATATTTAAAACTATGACAAGTGCATATATATGGTTAACTATGTGCACTACAATACAAGGCCAAAAATTAAAAGTATATGGATTGTATAGAGCTCCAAGGGACAGCTTTTGCATTGCACAAAGAAAAATCCGTATAAATAATAGCAAGAGCCTTCTATGCTTCAATTTTTTTAGGTTGTTATCAGAAAAGGGAGAAAAGTTTAGATATTTTAGGGAAAAATAAGCCAAATTAATATAAAAGTAAGAAAATATAAATTATCTAAAATACCTTGGGATCTAGTGCCCACCACTTCTAGGGCGGTTATCTAAATTAGATTCGACTCCTTTGAGGCTAGAATAAACGGTTCATGCCATCACCGTCATTTTAAAAAAACTTTTGTTTAAAGAATATTTAGTTATGAATAGTTAGGCTAGTCGCCGCCAATAATCAACTGCCTTCGTCGAAGTCTTAAAATATTTTTTAAAAAATAAAAATAATATTATTACCATTATAATAATTTTTTTCTTTTTCTAATAAATATGCGAGACTTTTCTCGTATCGAATAATAACAAAAACTTTCTTTCTTGTTAGGGTAAAAAACTATTTTTATTTTCGTTTTGAGGAAAACCCAATTTTTTTTAAAAAAAAGCTTTTTCGCAACCCAAAACTCATTTGATTGAAAGCCACCGTACATTCTAAAGAGGGTAAAATAATAATAATAATAATAATAATAATAATAATAATAATAATAATAATAATATAACCGACTATAAATTCGTCACCCCACCATTTTCAACCTACATTACGTGTTGGTCAGCTCTTCCTAGAAGCGGTGGACCGCTCAGCCAGCTCGGCCGCCGTCTCCTCCTCGTCCTCCCTGTCTTCCCAGGTTCTTCGCCATTTCTCTCCTTAATTCAATTTTCTGGATTTCTCTAAGGTAGCCCCACCCTGCTTCTTAATCTGATTGAAGTGGATCTTGCTGCTACCGTTGTATTATTTCTGACGTAATTTATCTTGTGGGTTGGGAAAAAAAACAACAAGAAGAAGAAACAACACCCTGATTGGCCTTGATGGCAATAATTTTTTTGGTGCTATGGTATATTTGGTTTTGCTCACGATAAGTAATAATTTCGTAACTTGCATGTGGGTATGGCTGCTTATTGAATGGAATGATGGAATCGCTTATGATCCAGAAATTGGTGGTTGATGATGATGGCGTTGGGATGGCAGTAGCATCTTATTTATGTATTTTTGGCATTTGTATTATGGATTGTGTTTCATCGCTGCTTAATTTTTTCCCTATTTCTCTGCCCATTTCCTTCATACACCATTTCTATCCATTTTATGGACTGTTCAGAATGACTAGTGACCTTAAAATGATGTATTATTATTATTTTCTTTGCAGTTGTGATCTGTTCTTCTATTGAATAAAATAGGAAATTTTGTGAAGTGAGGGGGCATCATGGCAATGCAGAGTGGGATGGGGCTGTCAAAGATTATTATCATAGCTGGTGCTGGTATATATTTTTTTCCGCTTTTCCCATTGAGTGTGCAGCATCGATGATTTTGGATGATGATTTTACACTTCATATGAGGTTTTGATACGAATTTGTTTTTTCGCTATGTGTTACAGGGTACACTGGGGCGATTGCTTTGAAAGATAAGGATTTATCTGATATAGTGGGCTTACTCCAGGTGGGTACCTTCTTTTTTCCATATGTGCTGTATGTTTCATTACTTTTTTTCTGTTTTTTTTTTTCTTTATTCTTATTTATTATGCGTTCTTTTAAGATCATTTTGACCAAAACTCTTGCTATTTAGTAGGCAGGTAGTAGACTTCAATGTGCTAGAATTTAGGCAGTTTGGATCGGAGGTTTCAACATCTTTTAAGGTCTTTTTTTTTACATTGATATTTTCTTGGATAAAAAAAGGAGAGTAGATGGAGGTGTCAAAAATGTTGATGGATTGAGATGAAAATTTTGTGATGATTTATGATCCACGCATTTGATATAGTCTATAAGAATGATCTGTATGAATGGATCTGTGTCTGTGGCTCCAAACGTTTGCTTCCGTTAGAATCTTATACTGTAGTAGGCATTTGTCAATATGAAGCAAAAAAAAACTGGAATGTCATGTTGTTCTCGTTACCCTTCTCTTATGTAATTTTTTTTGAAGTGCTCTTTGTTAGTCATCATAGACATTCTAGGAAATTTATTGAGGCCAATGTTTGGTGGTAATGATGGGAAAGATTTTGAATCTAGGAGTTAGCAAGTTTTCTAGATTAAAATATGTCAATAGCAATTATAATGAGATGAAATCACTACACCGGTAAGTTTTGTGTGCAGGTGCATTTGTACTTGTATAGGTCAACAAATGCAGCTCTTTGGATATTGAATTACATCATATAATGTATATTATTACATAAGATATATAATAAAAGCAAAGATTAAGATAACAACATCGTATGTATAATCAAATATGAACAACCACTAAAACACTTACTACTATCAATTGTATGATGTCACAGGGTCACACTTAGGGCTAAATTTTTCACCCTAACTACTCCTGTGCAGCGTGTTTCCCTCCCTGTAAACACCAGCCTTCCCCTTTGT
>JAVDBV010005748.1:0-10390 GCA_032619315.1 Piper longum | reverse complement strand
TATATATATCTGTGTGTGTGTGTGTGTATACTTGTATATGTTGTTTTGATAGGGTGGCCCCAAATTGCACTTTCAGGGGAGACTCTATCCGTTTTATTTTTGGAATTTTTATTGATTTTATTAAAATTGAATTTCTTGTCATCCATATAGTAGCATGTTAAGGTTCTGTGCATTCATCCATGCATGGAGTGTCGTATCTTCTTCTTAAGACATGGAGATTAGATCCGCACGAGTTATGTTTGGGTTAGCTGACCCAACTGGGGCTCGTGACATTCCGGTTCGGTTCACAACCGTGAACCAAATTTGGGGTGGTGTAGTTTTAGTATCAGAGCCACTCTCGGTCGATTGAGATGCAAGATACTGTTATAGGTGATGTGTGTGCAAAAACTACTTCGAGTCAAGCTGGTAGGTATGTTTCTATCTATTTTCTTTACATGTAGATTCTTTTTCATAATTTAGTTGCATAAGCTAGCAGAAGTAGAATGGGTATAAGATGGTACCATATCCGGATGTGAGTAGATGTCAGCAGGAATTTGACAGATATGCCATGATGGGCTTAGAAGCCCATTGGTTCTTTCCATTGCATAAGAGATTTGGATGAGTCAGGGTGTCCACATGTTCAGTGAGCTGAGGTTGAATTGGAGATAGTTCAGGTGTTCGTCTTTTGCATGTCACCACATTAATCCTACTTCCATGGGACATAGTGTAGATTGTGGGAAGGATTTTTTTTTAAAAAAGAAAAGAAGAAGAAGAAGAAGAAGAAGAAGAAGAAGAAGAAGAAGAAGAAGAAGAAGAAGAAGAAAGGGTGTAGCAGTAAGGAGCTTGAAGTATGGAGATACTAGCAAGTAAGTTGGCACATGAGATGGACTACTGAGTGTCGACAAATCCTTAAGGACGAAGGTTATGACTATTCCAATAGAGCCATTAAAGTACTTGGAGCATAGATGAGAGTTTGGGCATTTGACTTGAGAGGGACCACTTCCAAAAGATAGTAATGAATGAGGATGAGTAGGGAAGTGGATCAACAGTCTGATGAGCACTTCACCGCATCCCCCTCTTCCACTACTTTATGTCCATCCCTACAGTATTTTTGGCTTCTCTTTGCCAAACAGAGATCTCGATATGGCAAGGGAAAGATCAAGACCACCATTGCCTAGGAGATCAGATATTTGACGAGATTCTACCAGTGATAAAGCACTAGATCAGTGATTGTCATTTGAGGGCTATTTGTCACTGCGGGGAATGGCCCCTCCAGATTTTAGGAGATTAGAGTGAGTTCAGTATAGGTCACCATGGTACGTGCCACCACCATGATCCCAACCCCTCCAGATTAGACATGCATGGTTGGACAAACTAAGCCAAGTTATTAGTAGTCACTTCTAGGGAGACAGACACATGGAGGAAGACATGTCAAAGGCAGTAGTGGATTTACAATGTATATGATCAGGATCAAATCCTAACCACCTAGATAGCACTGCTGCTAACAGAGTTGCACAACCAACGACAGAGTTACACAACCGTCGACAAAGTTGCACAACCGTTGACTGTTCGAATTATTTCAATGGCGTGAAAGTGTACACGGTCGAAACAAGTAATATAATCATAAATATCCAAGTATCGTCCCACAGAGAGATCAAGTTACATACGTTAATAGTAGAAAATAGAACTAAGAGTAAAACAACAACAAAAAGAGATTTTTATCTTAAGATAAAACTTGTTCTAGAGTCGAATTTCCCTTAATATGAAATTAATCTTCATCACATCTTACTCTTATCTTCTATTCCATCGAATTGCCGACCTAGGATAATTATATGACATGGTGGCTCCCGCTCCTTTATGCATCTATTATTTTGCCTCAATTTCTACCTTTCGGTGATAATTGATTAATCAACAAAATTGCATTAAGATATCTCTTGCAATTCCATACGGTGTTGTGTATCTCTAGACCACAACGACAAACAAGTCATTAGACTTGTCGTATGATAAATTATCAATGACTAATCTAACTGATATCACCCAAAATCTAATTAAACCTCATGATCTAAATAATAGTTGATCAGTTTATTCTTATCATTAAAAATATGATAATTCAAGCAATCCAATTGAATAAAAGAGGAAGAGATTGAAATGAATTCAATTAATCCATGTTAAGTTTCATTCTTCTCTAGAAGGAAATAAAAGAGTACTCCATAATAAAAGTAAAGAGCATGATGAAAAATAAATAAACTTATATTATAAAAAGTACCAAAAATTATAACAACTAGACTGCCTAATTCACTAAACTTCTCAGCCCCGAGTTGAGATATACAAACAACAAATGACCACTGCTTTATATGAAGATGAGATAGCCATTAGATACATGAATTCAATAAAGGTGTTCACAAATCAACGTAATCTAATTAATTATGATGTCCAATCAAGTCTCCAACTTCTCGGCCTACTCAAATGTAGCCAAAACTATGTACATCCATCCTCATTATTGAGCTTTGTCAACACCACAAATTGTAGCCATCAATGGGTAGGGCCCAATGCCATGACAACCAACAATCCCTAAGCTTCTCTGTTTTCAATGGTTTTCTATAATAAAATCCAAAATTAAACATATCTCATAAAATGTTAATTAACTAAAAAAATAAATCAAAATATCACCTAATTAATAATATTTATACCGGGATTTACAAAATCACATTAAAAACATCGGTAAATATTATATACTTTAAACACTTGATATCGACCAAGTTTCACAACCACCGACCTAGGTGCACAACCACGGACTGAATTGCACAACCACCGACCGAGTTGCACAACCGCCGTCCAAGATGCACTACCACCAACCGAATATGCACTACCACCATCTGTGTATTGCTCAACCACCGGCCGAATACACACTACCACCGTTCGTGTATGGCATAACCATGGACCGAATACTCACTACCGCTGTAGGTGTATTGTTCAACCTCCGATCGGGTGGAACAGTTAGAAATTAAGCCATGGCCAAGTAGTTGCCTCGACATGAGGATAGCTACTTGAAGGATTTTGAGCCTTGCCTGTCAAAGTTTGAGGAACAAGATTTAGCTATAGTGACATTAACAGAACAGAGGAGAGTTGGGAAATCTAAGGTTATTCTGATGAGAAGGTATAGGGTCCGACTTGACCAACTCTCTTGTAATCATTGTCTTGACCTACCACCCTTGGGTAAGATGTATATTGCAAGATGCCCCCATCAGACATTGTTACGACAGTCTCATGGGGATGCGCATGGACAAAGTCAGAACATGATAGTGTGACATCCACATTGATTAGATTGTTTTAAAAGCATGATAGTACATCCATGGGCAACAACTAGCATACACAAATCAGATGGTTAGTAGGTGGTCACACACGCACACACGCAATTTAGCTCATTCAGCTATTGGCTAGCTAGTGAGAGGGTCAGACTTGTATTAGAGTATTGTGCATAAATAGAGGGTTAGTGAGGAAGTGTCTTTCAGAGAGATAGTGATTCCCTTGTTCTTTGCCAGCATGATTAGGTCCTTACTTGAGATAGGATTGGGCCTTGCCCTTAGTATAAAGGTAACTTCATGGTATTGATTAGGGTTTACAGTGCAGGTAGGTGTTGGTAGACCGATCTTACGATGATGATTTCACCCTAGCTTGAGAACGATGCATATAGGGACTTCAGATAAAACATACCATGCTGACCAAATAGAGTGATACCAATGTATGTTCATCTTGATTTATAGCCTTACTTGAGAGTCTACCACAGTTATATTAGTCATGCGAGTCAAGATTAGATCTACAAATCAGTACGGCACGACAAGTCACACATCACTGAAGAGCTGAGACATGTGTTGAACCTCACTATGAGTCCCTGTAGACTTGAGTGAAGACAGTGGTTCTTTGGTTTATTTAAACCTAGCTCGTTTAGAAGTGCGTGACTAGTACAGTATCGAGAAACACGTGCCTACTATTATCTGATTGAATTAGAGCCACTTAAGAGCCATTTTTGAGATTCGTCATTAATTGATTGTTCCACAGACTAATCACCTGTGGCATAGCAAATCATGGTGATCTTAGAGACAAGTCCATATACCTACCAATATTTTGGCCACCCAATACATTTACATAGGGATTTCATCTCCCCTCCCACTTGCATGATACCTTGACCTTACCATAGATCTGAGTGGCATACCGATGTAGCAGGTTTTGATTAGCCTAGTGGATTTCCCTTGGTTACCTGATGTCCGATCCCACATGTGAGGATCAGATATCACCTATTGAGAGTTCTTGAGCAATGTAACTAGATTATCACAAGATTCAATTTCCTTTCCTATAACCCAAAGATATCAATTCGAGTAGAGTTTTCACTTGAGTTTTTCCACTCACCTCTCTAGATATATCAGTTGTACTATCAGTTATCTAGATGATTGAGATGAGCAGACATTGACCAGAGCACGTGCCATGAACTAGATGCGGATTTCGTAGCTCCATGCATAGTATGTTTTCATACTCCTTGAGACACGTTGTGCATGTATAGGTGTTGTCGCCTCCATTTCGACACAGAGAGCTCTCTTTAGAAACAGTTAGTGGTTGTATAGATAGCCATTAGAGCCACAGTATACATTAAAGCCATAGTATACAGTAAAGTCATAGCAGCTATCCTTGTTATCTTCTAGAACAGAGTGAGATACTAGACTCGGGACCAAGTCAACTAGGACCCAGTGAGTGGTCCAGTTCCTTATACAAGGACACTTGAGAGTTGGATCTAGACTGGTGAGAGTTATGCATCTCATTAGCCTATACACCCATACCTAATAGGAGACTCATAGCACACCTTAGGATGGTTGTAAGAACTAGAATAGAGTTTCCTGAGTGTACATGTAGTTGACTTTTCACATCGATAAGGATCAGAGAGGTATGTGTAGATGTTAGTAGGTAGGACTTGCCCTCGATGTAGTTTTCCTAGATATAGCTCAGATTAGGGCCTTGCAATACTTTAGAGTATTTACTTGACCAACCCAATAGGCCCTTAGGGGTGACCTAGATTTTTCCGCCAAGTTAGCATTACAGATCAGAACCAAGAAGAATTATGACAGCAATATCAGAGCAGACACATACAGTTTAGAATTGGGAATGTTTGATATTGACAATATCACTAGCAAAACTCATTATGTCGGTGCAACTACATTCAGTGAGGATGTACATGAGTGTTGAAGCATTAGAGGATGCAACTGATGTGTATCGAGCTTTCAGGTTCCAGTTTCAGTAGAACCTCCTTATGTTAAAATTTTGAAGACGAAATTTATATAAGGTAGGAAGGTTGTAAAACCCACGACTCGAGGCAGGGTTTTATAGTCGTTAGCTAGTTAGTTCGACCATGGTCCGAGTTGATTCAGCTTTCAGAACATATGCACGGGGCCGAGGCCGACCATATGTATGTGCTATGAGGGTTCATGTATACCCAAGTATTCATTGATAGGGTCAGATACGCATCAACAGACTTAGTTGTCAGCAGATATGAGAGTTTACAGTTGATGGTTTTGTTTTTTTTTTATTTTGTGATCGTAGAAATATTTTAGGTTGAATAACACGTTAGGTCGTTTAGATTTTATTCAAGTGGCTTATTAGTTGTAGAACATGTCATTTGGATATCGTGGTGTTTGTTTTATTTTATGGGATTTTTACTGATTTTTTGGATTTTTTTAGGATTTACTACAAGTTAGTATTATTCTTAACTTAAGCCAGAGTCAAGTCAAGTTTTATTTATGATATTACCACCCACCATTACCTGAACTTTTTCTTCTCCCCCAAACCCAGATCACTGCTGCGCCACACTCCTCTACTTGTCGCCGCCGCTGCCATTGACACTACCCCGCCGCCGATCGACATCTACAAGCCCTGCTGTCCCGTCGTCATGCCACCCTGAGAACCCTTGGCTCTCGCCCAACCTCCACGGCATGAGGGAGCTACATCCTAGTGCCGCTCTTCCATCGTTGATCCTGCCGCTGGCTACTGTCGCCATCACCAACCAGTGGTCGTCTTGACACCACCGACGCTCCCACTACGTTCCCCAGCTGGAGTGGAGCCCATCGCCACCCATCCTAGCCGAAGCTCGTCACCCATCATCGACCACCCTTGTTTGCCCTTTTTTTGGCGACCTGCTGCCTCCATCGACCACGTTGACATCATAGATGTGTTGGGTTCGCCGAGCCGGCTCTAACGGTACCCATACCACCACCATCCCGCCGGTAGCTGCCGTCAGCAATAGTCGCCGAAAAATCGTTAAGAAGCTGGCGGAAAACTGCCGGAACCTGTCGAAAAATAGGATTCGCTAGAACTCGCCAGATCTTCCATCGAACTCATCCAGTCAAACCCAATCTAACTTCGTGCGCCACTGAGCGCCAAGAAGCTCGATGAAACCCTAGCCGTAGCCCATTACTGACAACACGTGGTATATTTTCTTCGATTTAATTATTTAAAATTGATAATTATTAGCACACCATATTAGGATTAATTGTTTGACACGATGAATGCTTGATTGGGAATGAAATAATGATTTGCATGATTTGAATGATAATGGATGAATGCTAATGATCAAATTAGGTATACTAAATTTGAGCATGCTAATTCATTGCAATGTAACTTAAAAAAAACTAATAAAATTGGGATGAATAGGATGAGTTAGAATTTTTTTACATTAATGATTGTTGATTGTTTGATTAATGATGATTACATTATGAGTGTGATATTTAGGATGAGTTTAATAAATCATTCAATTAGCGGGCATTAGCCTTTTGATTTAATGTGTAGGTATGAAGTAGGAGTTCACTGGCTAGGCATGAGGACATGCTTAGTGCTTCTACCAAGTCTGTTTAGGGCTCATCCCTGTTTTACGCTCAATTCTACTGTATGTTTAGTTTATTACTTGCAAGACTGGTTAAGTAGCATTTTATCGGATCCCACTTAACCAAGGCTATTTTAAAGAACTGGTTTTTGAGATTAATAGCCTTCAAAGATGAGATCCCTCGAGTATGTTTTTTAAACCAATATCCACCACAAGTTGCCTTTGGGCCTATTTTATAAATCCCTTCCCATGCCTTTATATATCATTTTACTGAGTTTTTAGTGAGATGAGAGATGGTAAAACTGACTTGCGCGTACCATGAACGGGTGCAAATGACGGTCAAAGCGGGCTCTGGATTAGTGAGCGGGCTATTCCATTCCCAAGGATCCAGATACTCCTCGTTTGAGTTCCTCACACCCGGAGAACGTGCAGGTTTATGGGTACTATTAAGTAGAACGCACATTTGGACTTGTGGTTCAAAGGGTACTAAAGGCAACTGCATGAGAGTACTCGACCTTCATGCTCTAGGCCAAGAGAATTATGGAGGAAAGGAGAGGGCTTAAGATATACTTGTAGTCCCGAGGGACCAAAAATTAAAATGAGAAAATGCTAAGAAAGGCATCATTAGAGTAGTTAGTTCAGGATGCTACCGGGTTTGCAGCCTGGTAGCTCCTCAGTAGGTATTCTTCAGAGAGTTCTGGTGAAGTTATGGATGTTTTTCTTCATATGAGAGTTAGCCCTCATAGCCAATTCGATATTAGTTATATTTTGGACCAGTAACACTTATTACTGATGCATTTTTATAATATATATAAATGACACGTATTATTTGGATGCGCCAACCTGGCGGAGGAGCAGTGATGTCTCTTACACACACATGTCAGATGATTGCATGTTTAATATTTTGTTTATGATGTTATTATATTGAAAATGATGTGGTTAAATGCAAGACATGATGATATGATGGGAAATGCAAATAGAATGCACAGGTGGGTCAAGACCCAAATTTTTGAATGATTTATACATTAGATTAGAATTTTATGTGAATGCAAACATGTGATATATATATATATATATATGCTTGTATATGTTGTTTTGACAGGATGACCCCTAATTGCACTTTTACGGGAGATTCTTTCCATTTTATTTTTGAATTTTTATTGATTTTATTGAAATTGTTGTTGATGTGTAAATTGAGTTTCATGTCATCTATATAGAAGCATGTTAGGGTTTTGTTCATTCACGATGAGATTAGATCTGCACAAGTTGGGTTTCAGTTAGCCAACCCAAATAGGGACCATGACATTCCAGTTCGGTTTGCAAGCGTGAACTAGATTTGGGGTGTTACATGTACCATTGGTACGGGTATGGTGGTTGGTAGTAGGGTGGCTGTGGAATCCATGTTGAATGCGGGAGTGGACTATGCTCGGTCCACCTTGGTTGCATAGTCAAATATTGTTGCGTCCAACTTGGCCCTGACAATGAAATTATCAAAGGAGATGCTTGTGACATGGATCCCAAGAAAATAGAAAACATGTTATCTACCCGAGGGGTAATAGACAAATCCATACTGGCTGGGGTGGCCGCCAAAGACCTTTCAGGTGGCACCGTAAAAATGCTTGTTATCGGTTGGCTGGCTGGCTAGTCCATTTCATCTTGACCTTGCCAATTTGTTGGGTTGGCGTCTTTTCTACTGGATGCACTTCCCATTGCAACGGAGTCTCACTTATTTATGGCGAGTGCATCGTCAAGAACTGATTCAAGTTGTCTAATTTGTTCTCGAAGTTGTTCGTTTGAGTTTGAGTTTTCATTTTGCAGAGTGGTTGGCGTTCACATTGTTGTAGATTGTACTTGTATTTCAGGTTGATTTGTTGCGAGTGCATTATAAGGTTCTCCCTCACTTGCTCCCTTTTGTCGTGCCAAATTTCTTATCTTGGGGACCATCTTTTTGTGTGCAGTATCTGTTCAAACTGTACTACTACCTCTCGACAGTCCCCAGTAAAGTCGCCAAAATATGTTTGGATGTGGGATCGTTGCCCTCATGAATTGCATCATTGAGTCGGATTAGAAGGTTTGGTGGGACGAAGGTGCCCTTTCCGTACAAAGAAAGAGTGCTATAAAAATAAAATGTCGAATGAAGGTATAAATACCCAAGATTTTTAATTGGTTTTTTATGGTTTAACTCAAATCCCTAAATCAGTTCACGGTGAGATTGGTGAATTTTGGAATAGTTACAAACTCATTATTTTCCTTGATTTTTACAAGGTACACTAATAATAGTGAATTTTGTCACCCTTTGAATAGGTTCACCTTGGATAACTTTGACTCCAATAACCTGGTTCATCCCTTTCTTGTCTTTAAATTTTTCAAATAACCTCACTACTACATTCGGAATGACAAAAACTGTGGGGTAGTAAGTTTCATCTCAATCCAAGGTTGGGAAGGCCTTCAAATTATTTCCGGGTGATAATTGGTTGAAACAAATCATTTTAGGTTGGTTCAAACCAAAATAATGCTGGACTAGACCGGGTGGCATGCGCAGGCTTATAGAAATTTCTGCGTGCGCTAGTTTGTGGGTGGTGCAAGGTGTGCCAATTCAAATTCGGGTCATGGGCGGGCCGCGAACGCAGTCTAGCTACACTGTCGAGGTCCATGTCAGTTCAGTTCTGATCAGATCGTCGGGTAGCGGGATGTGGTCACGGATATAAATAGGCTGGCAAATGTGATCAACACTAAACAAGTCTGATGGACTTGATTGGGGCAGCGGTGCAACGTCGACTTTAACCAGAATTGAAGATTGCTTTACTGAAATCATTTTGACTCGATTATTTATTGAGCCTGATAGGCCCCCCTGTTCCAGAATTACTGGTGCGTAATCATGACCACCTTCATCCTCCTTCACATATCCTCTCTTGTAGTTTTAAAACAGCACATACCCTTTCTCCGAGGCTCAGAACTTATCAACGTGAGTGAATAAGTAAAAAATTTATAAAAATAATATATATGAGTTCCACCATCCTCGTTCACACATCTATAAACTGTCACACTCCCCAAGCCTCTAGCTCTTTCCAAACTCTTCAATTCTCCAACACTTTAACCCTCTAACTCTCTCCAAGCCTCCAACTCTTTTCTCTTCTATATTCTTCCGTAAGTTCGAACTTTTTAATTATTGCTTATAATGACACACTCTCCAAATGAACTTAAAAATATTTACTTTAACGATAAAATACCTATGAGATGGATATCATGGTGATGACATGAAAGAGGAAACCGCCAGTGCATCCCAAGTAATTCACTCATCGAACAATAAGAGTAATGCCGAAAGGAAACAATCTGGGTTTGGGAGCATTTTTATAGGGTCCGACTAATGGATACTATCGACAAAGGCGAGGCGAACGGGTTTTCCCCTACGATGGCTCAAGAAACCCCACACAATCCCCCTCAAGATATTGCGCGTCCGTCAAGATCTAACGTTTATAACATAAATTTCTCAAAGTTTCCTACCTAAATAGGCTTTACATTGTATCATCCATTCATATATATATA
>JAVDBV010005746.1:0-12759 GCA_032619315.1 Piper longum | reverse complement strand
CCCCCACCCCCAATCCACACCAAAAAATATTGTTAATAAACATATTAAACAAAGAAATTTATGCAAAACATTTTCTAACTGCATAAAAATCACATTCATATTAAATTTGGATATTTAGTTTTGTGATAGACGACAATAACCCATTAAAACAAAACACATAAAAAGACAATAATCAAGAGGTAAACTTTCAGAAAACACAATCCAAATGAAAAAAATGGAACCGAATGTATGGTTAAAAGAAACAAATAAAATTTTAAAAATAACACACCACTATATTTATGTTCTTCAAATGAGCCTTCAAAGATAATTCAGAAGGGTAATCTTCAAGGGACAAATTAACCACAAACAATAAAAAAAATGTTTAAATAGAAAGATGAGAATTTGTAGATATTTTTGTTAGACGATAAAGGGTGCTAACTTTTTAGAGATTACCCATTTGGATAGACACAATCTTAGGAGTGCACCCTTTTGAAGATATATTTTATAGTGTATCATTTTATGAGAAGACATATTTTATATGAGTGTTTCTTCATAAAGGGTTGTGTCCGCTTAAAATAAAGAGAGAGCAAACCCTCGTAGAGTAGAATTGGTAAAAAAAAATTCATCCCTTGTTATAATTAGGCATTAGACATTGAGATTGGTGCCGACGGGACAAAATACATAAGAAAATATTTACTCATTTAAAATATTTAATCAAATGTAAATATTCAAAAAACAAGAGTTTCAGAGTTACTGAGTGAAAAATATAAAACATTCTTTTTTTTCTTTCTTTTTTTGTATGTATAAATTCGGCATTTGATGGAAATAGAATAGAGTTGCATCAATATTTCTTATTATTCTTCTTCTTATCCATCCATCTAATAACCAAAGGGTATTAGGGGTATTGATTCTAAAAAAGAAACAATATAATTACAAATGGCAAAATTTTAAATTTGCATAAATATTTGTGATAAGAAAATATTTGCTACGTAAATCTTAGATTTTTAATCACATAAGAAATGTTTGATATGTGGAGTAACAACAAAAAATTGTAAATACATCGGATCATATTGCCTTTAAATCCAATACAAATTTAGGGCATGTAATTTTTACAAAAACAGATTTTTTTTGGAAAATCATGATATTTAGACTTGTATTTAACTAAATATCGATAACAAGACACATTCTGAATGTCTATTAAATATTTTATTTGAAATTTTAAAATTTAGTTGAACCCAATTTGACCTAGTTGAATTAAATATACATTTCATAATACCAACTATAGATTATTGTAATACCAGCTATAAATCAGATTTAAAACTGTTATTATCCCTTCCCTTAAGCCGTAAGCCAGTAATTAATCAAAATGGGGCCATGTAATTGTATGTATGAGTTATGACAAAGATATATAAAGATTTCTTCATCAACGGAAGGGGCGATTTATGGGGGAAAAAAGGTCATTAACATAAGAATTTGATGTTAAAGTTTGCAGAATGTGAGTCAATATTCTGCACCACATATGTTATGAATCGGAGAAAATTCCCTTTGAAAGTAAAGTTGGATTAATTAGTGTAACACGTGATTCACAAATGGACATAATGGTACTCTATGGTTGCTAATTAATGCAATTCTGACGATCGTCTTCCCGGTGGAATAGCCAGTTCATTATAATCTACTAGTATCAAAGACTAACAAAGCCAATGAATGATCAACACCTTTGCTTTTCCAACGTGATTCTTGTAGCTACTTCTAGTGGATAGGAGATGGAGAATCCTTACTTTGATCAATAAAGCAACAAAGCCATTATCTCTTCCAGACGTACTCGAAGATCTTTGTTTTTCTGGCATCAACTTTCCTAATGTGTACATGTTGAATTATGAGAAAAGGGTGATACCATCCACCCAGGAAAAAATACACGGTGTAAACAGGATGGCCGCTAAATCCACAATATCATCTCTCCTTTGCTTGAATATGAAGGTGCAGTACTAAACATGGGCATGTGCATGTATAAAAGCAAAGCTTGTTCAATATATAAACAAGGTGTAGCGTTCTTGGTTCAGCATAGATCTATGTCTAGTAACAAGGGCAAGCGAGTCCAGACATCTCTGTGTGAGAAATCCATGCAGATTGTGGTGAATATCATGAAAGCCTCCACTCTTTCCTTGGCAAAAATTAGCCTTGCACCCACGGCCGGGCCAATGCCTTCCGGTGGCTTGCTTGCCAACCAGGCGCTCCCCATCGCCGCCGGCGAATCCACGAAGAAGTTTCAAGAGCCGGAGAGCGAGAGGAAGAACCCTTCATATTTGATGGAACCTTATGAAGGGGGAAATTCATTGAAGGTTGTGAAAGATGTGAATGAAGTGGACTTGAAGGCCTTGAGTTACATTAGCAAGTTCCATGAGAGGAATAGGCGTGCTTCAAGAAGTAGCCGATTGAATGACTCTCCACTTATCATCCCTCCGCCACCTATGTTGAAGTAATTTAATTTACCAAATGCCATGTATGGTTTTTATCTTTCTGCTTTAGATTGTGTTATGGATGATTTACTTGTGAGGTTGGGTACTATCTGAGTTGCTTGACAAATAAGTTCGAGATGAACACACAACTCTGGAGTGTAATGGGTTCCAGCTTTTTTTTTTTTTAATATCATTGTTCTGCAGAGATATTTGGCGTGTGGTGAAGAAAGTTCTGGTTCCTGTTGTCTACTTTAGCTTTTCTTCTTTTTTTTTCTTTTTAAATTGTCTACTTGAGCGTTTAAATTGGTGCTGTACGCTTTTGCTTTATTTGGGGATAGTTGCTGGGAATTTAGAAGACAATGTCAAAGAAAGTTGTATAAATTATTGGCCAATACTTTCAGAGCAGAGCAGAGCTTCACCTTCAAAGCAAGATTCAGAAAACTAAGTATCAGAAAGCAACCATGAGATATAGCTTATTCACTACCACAAGATGATATTTTATGTCTTCACTCCATCCGTCCATAGGACCACCTAGTGACAACAACTATTCATAGCTCCTCATATATAGTACAGACAGAGAAGTATCTCAAGATCATACGTTCCAGAGTCTTCCGCAATCTATTTTGTAGAAGATTAGACCAACAATTGATTTCTACGTTGAACTTGTTACAGGGTTATGACAAAGCCTTTCTGATCCATTCTCTGTTCCTTGTTTTCATAAGAAAGAAATTTACAACCAATCGTAGTATTTTGGTGAGAAAGGTCAGCAGTTTATCTGCTTCTGGATTATATTTACTGAGGGGGTTAGTTGATGTGAGTATTGTGTAGCAAGATTTAGCTCAGTTGTTAAAATTGGTGATGCATAAATAGTTAAATATCATTAATGAAGTTCAATTTCCCCAAATCTTCTCTTCACCAATGCCTTTAATATCTCAACAACAATATTTGCATCATCATACAAGAAGAAAATGGCTACAAAACTAATATCCTCAATACTAACGACTTCAAATGAAAACAAAATTAACTACATACTTATCTATGCTTGAATTATCATTGAACAGAAATACTCGGCCAGCAATATTCATACAGTACAGTAAATGATATACATGATGACTCATCTATGAATCAGGAAATTTGTTTTTTAATGACCAGTACTTCAGTTTTTTAACCATGGCTTGTCTAGAACTCGACAACAATTTCAATTGAAAAAAGTTAGAAAAAAAAAGAGTAGCAGGCATCTCTCCAGTACGTTTCATTAAAAAAGAATTGGATCAATTTGATTGATGTTCAATTTATACATCTTGTAGCTGTTCTGCCCATAAAAAAGAATCCACCTTTTCTGACAGTGCATTCATATGTGGGGCAATGGAAGTGTTTCAAGGGGCAATTAATTATCTACAACACAACAGACATCCCAAGAAACTCCTGCCCACACTTTACAAACTCCAGAGACAAGGACGAGTTTACATTCTTAATGAAGCTGTCAATAGCTTTCCACAGACTCCGGAGTTGAGAACACTCATCCAGCAAGCCACTGTGATGTGATTCATTTGAGGTTAGATAATTCAAGCTTAAGCTTTCAATAGCTACCATTTGTTGTACTCCAACAAGTGAGATAAACCTAAAGGATGAAGACTGTGATAATATTGATGATCACCGTGAAGGTGATAATGATGAAAATTGGGGAAAATGGGAACATTTTTTGGGCATCTGTGACAAGGGTCGAACTGCATACTTCCTCTAGAGACTGCTACACCCATCAAGTAATCAAGTCTGCTATCACTGCAATTTGTTTCTAGCTTTTTCACCAACTTATCCAGAGCATCCTTCATCCACACCCTTTGACAACTCTCTCTTGCCTCGGCCACAGTAACCTGTTCAACCATAGCTTGTTATGATCACTACAACTAACAGGAAACAAAAACAAAGAGGTGACATTAGTCATGAATTTACTAACTAGCTGGCAAACATACCCAATGTCTCAATCGGGCTTGCTTCTCAGGCCAGTCCTCAAGTTCCTGAGTAACGAGCAATGGAAAAACGTGGCATTCGTGAACAACATTCCCTTGACTTTTGCTTCTAACTTCGTAAGTATCAAGCTTTGCCTGCACTTCCCCTCCCACCCCAGCTTCCTCCATGGCTTCTCTTTCAACTGCTTCTTCAATTTTCTCATCAAGCTCCCACCCCCCCTGGCAAATCAAAGCCATTCGACGCGTTAGTGTTTGAGATTGACAAGTGATTGACCAATTCTATGTTATAGTTGCCGACCAAACTCTAATTAGCTAACGCATGATCCAACATAGAAGTTGCCCTTTTACTTTGACCACACAACATGCATGATTGAAATTGGGTCAAGTCTCATAAAGGTCCACATAGAGGTTCCAACAGGAATCAACAACGCGTTTTGTGAAAAAAACTAAAATTTATCAATCGACAATCAGTGTTATCTTGGTATCCACCATCTAAACAGTTTCTATTGACAATAATGATTCATCCTTTTTTTTATCTTAAACAAAAAGTTGACCACAGTGCACGAAAATAAAAGGTCAACGCCCCTCTTTTCCTAATTTCCTCCATTAATATCCGTATCATCACATTTCTTTATTTCAATGTTCTGTTTAAAAACACAGACAACAAAAATTGAGCGGTTGGAGAAACAAGGAACAAACCTTTGGGAAGATGTAGCCTTTCCCCGTCTGTGGGCTTATCATAAGCACCTCCATTGCCTCCTCGACACAAGTGTGACATGGCATAAACTTGAATCTGTATGGTACGCATCTGAAAGCACAGGGCAAACCCCACATTAGAACAATAATTAATTGATCCATCAGCTTGAATTAAACTAAAGAATGGTAATTCATCAAATGCACGCCTAGAAATGACGAATTAAACATGCCCACTAACGCCCTACACATATCATATCATAAGCTAAGTCCCACTTCCAAACCCAATATTGAGAAAACAAGAGAAAGAAGATTAGCAATGGAGAAAGAAAAGGTAGCGGCACTTACCCAACAATAAGGCGACGACCTTGAGGGTTGTACCGCTGCAACTCCCTCCCTTTCCTGGCAACCAAAGCCACCATCTTCTTCTTCTACTACTTCTACTTCGTTTGCCGATCTTGCGAGGCTGAAACCTCAAAAAAACTGAAACTACTATGGTTCCCAGTTGTAGCAAAAGGTTGGAAGACAATAAGCCAAAAAATCTGAGGAAGACAGGGAGCCAGGCCATGGTATTAAAAGAGGAGGGAAGAGGGACAGTAGGGTGGGTCCGCCGGGAAGCTCAAAAAGACATTGAATGGTGCGTTCTTCGTCGTCGGGCGGGTCAGAGAGGGCCCCCTGTTTCCGAGTCGATTCCCACTCATCTTCCTCCCCCTTTCACTTCCTCTTCCACCCGCTCGGGTCCCCTCCCTAACCTCACCATCCCCATGCAAACTATTTGTATTCCCATTTCTTCCATTTCTTTACTACAAACCGTTGTTCTTCATCATTCGCTTAATATATGCATGCTACTTACATGCAGAATTTACATAATAAAAAAATATCATGTTGATATATATTAAACAAAAAACGATGCTGCCGGACGATTTAAATTGTCTTTATCACTACATGTGTATTATAAGCTTGGTCGACTTGGGGATGGTAGTAGTCAGTTGCTATTTATTATTATCTGCTCGTAGTTTTAATTGTACTGGACCACCTTTGGTCTGGACTCACCTCACTGGCTATAATGGTTGCCTTTTACTGACAGATCAGTAAAAAAAATAGCTGGAGATGAAATGACTAGGAATCAATGTTTTGTTGTGCTTGTCCTCGAGTTTTTCTCACCACTTGGGTGGCATACCACGTTGGAGACGCGATGACATTCACTAACATTGCTTCTTGTCCAGTAGCCAACTTTAAGCAGCATGGCGCCGGTGATATCACTTTCATGCTTATTTATTTGTAGCTTAATGTTTACAATATGATACACCTCGATTTAACACCTTAATTATATCCGAGAAAATAGCTGAATGAAATTGAAAGCATAATCAACTTGTTATTGGCTAAAACATCTGCGAACGAGTTGTATTCATTTCACCTGGGCCGGGGAAGATAATATCGTCAACTAGTTACCACAATGGACTCACCCCCTGAATCAGTGTATACCATCTTCATGGCACTAACCTAGTTTTCGTGAAAACCATGAATAATGGGAGCTTAATTTGCCGGAGCTAAAGTACCTGTGTGGCCACTTTTAACATAACTGAAGAAAATAAACTAGTCGTAATGTAAGATCTCCTTATTAATTAGTCATGGTAGTATCATATCCAACAATTATTTGTATTATATAATCCATTATACTAGTGAGGATATGCTAATCTTTAACTTGGTTCATTGATTTTCAAAAAGTTATTGGCCAATTAGTTTATATACTAATTGGTATAGACAATGGTTGCAGGAATTGGAATCGGAATCGGTTTTCTAATGAATCGGAATCGGAATCCATCTGAATCGGCCAAAAATCTGTTTTTTTGAATCGGTTAAAAATCGGTCTGAATCTGAATCTGAATCGGAATCGAAATCGGAATCGGAATCGGAATCGGAATCGGTCCGAATCGGTTATATAAAAATATATATTGACAATTTATAACATAAATATATAAAAATCATATATTGATGTTATTTTGATATTATTATGTGTATTATAGTTTATTATATTTTTAATATTTTTTAGATTTTTTTAAAATTATTTTGAATTAATTATTATTTTGATATTATTATGCGACGGAGGGAGGATAAGTGGAGGGGGGCATTTTAGTCATTATCAATTTTAAATTTTTATTTTACCTATACATAAATAATTTATTTAATATAAAATTAACAGTATTTTCGTAATATAAGGGCATTTTCTTCATTATCAAATTTGAATTCCTATTTTACCCATACATAAATATTTTATTTAATATAAAGATAAGGGTATTTTAGTTATTTAGGGGTATTTTGGTCATTGTCAATTTATAATTCTCATTTTACCCATGTGTAAGTAATTTATTTAATATAAAGATAAGGATATTTTAGTAATTTTTACAAAACACGCGATTTACCCCGATTCCGATTCCGATTTAAATCGGTCGAAATCGGTTCGAATCAGCCGATTCTGTCGCCGATTCGGGGTCGACTGATTCGGCCCCGAAATTGGATCGGCACGGCACTGATCCGATTTAAAGCGGCAGAGTCCGATCCGACTCGGCCGATTCTCTCAACTATGGTATAGACTATTAATAAATAGTATCGAAGTCAATCCTAGAATCTCTAGTAGATGGTAGGAGTTTGTCATTAAGGCCCTCAGTCTAAGAAAAGATGGGTTGAATATAAGATCTCTTAATTAGTTGGTCCTTAGACCTATAATATTTATCGGGATATGATCTATTATATTAGTGAAAACAGTACTTATAATCTTCAACGTTAATTATTATTTTTGAAAAAATAGTTAAACCCATCAATTATGCTAATTAGGGTTGGCCATTACACATACCTATCTTTTTCGATTTAATTTATGCAATCCATAATTAATGTCTCTTATTGGCCAAGTCTAAGCAAGTACATGTTGTTCGGCTCTAGGACTATTTGTTTTTAATATTCTTGAGTGAGTCATAGTATTTTTTTTTTCAAGTACATTATATTAGTTGGCAAGTATTAAATGCCCACCCCCCATGCGTGCCTCTAGCTTGGTACTGGTAGCATGCTCAATTTTGTATTCCCACAAAGTCAAAAATTAACAGCATCCCAAAATATGTAAATTTATCCATTGTAGCAGCAAGAAATTTCCACTTTGTTGTCATTTGCATGATAGGACCTTAGGAATAATTTTCTCTAGAATCTTTTGATTGTGTAAGCAATAATATGGTCTTATATATTCAGGAGTTGCGTTTAAGAAAATTAAGCATGTAATGACAGCAGCTAATTTGTGACACAAGCAAGGCAAATTTGTAACAATTGAAGTTCTCTATAATTGAATTTTTTTCCATTATGTCCCACTAAACAGATTTCTGATATTATATTTTAGGTGTAGTATTAAAGTAACAAAGCAAAGAAGCTGCCTGACCTTCATTTATTTGGCACGTACGTTATGTTTTTGACAAACACTTAGTGCCAATACTGTATGAAAGATATTGGAGAGGATGACTAGAGATGGATCTTATCTTTTTCTTGATTAATACCATGTCATTATCACTCATTTGTTTTGATGTCAAGCTGTAACAGCTTGGTCTGCAGTAATGTTAATTTTAAATTTTTTTGATGGGCACCCTAGCAAAATAAAACAAAAATGTCAAACTCAGTGGCTGAAACATGGGTAATTTATCAAAATATATTTTTGTCTTTGATTTATAAGAAAACATGAAAAATAAGTTGATTCTTTGAGCATGTTGTATTTGTAAACTGCTGCTTCACTAAACTGTGGTAGATCAGTTTCAAGTTTCAACTTTAATTTGTCCTTGTAGGTGAGTTATTTTATATCCAAAGGCCACCAAGTTGCTGGCCGGCCAAAAATGAATCAATTTCAGATGGTCACAAATATAGATCACAAAAATAAGAAGGGCATGATACAGATTTTAGACATCTTTCCCGGCACATTTCAGTTGAGCGTTCAACAAGGTCAACATGGCTGACAAACTAATTAACAAGAGCAATCTTTCAACAAAAAGTAAAAGAAAAAAATTAACAACAGCAATCAAACCAATTTTCATACATGGGTACTTTTCTTCTTCAAGAATCAGCATGCAGGCTGCAGCTAGTTGTGATCATTCACATATGCGAAGGAATTCAAGAGATAATAGCATGCATATTCCTCCACAAAAATCATGGATAACATACATTAGTTGATGACTAATCATATGGCAGTTATCTTAAGCAAGATTCCTCGCTAACTATAAACCAGACAAAATCCTACACGTAATGAAAGGTTCTTTGAGCTAGAATTGATTAACCACCCGCATTTCTTGAAATCTATAACAGTGACGATGATCAAGAGCTCACCTGCTTCATAGTAGTTATAACATGTATGGATGAGGATCGCACCTTCATGTGAGAACAAACGAGTGTCGGCATCCACCCATAAGCTACGTAGCAGAATTGGGACAATTTTTCTTGCTCGTGCATATTATAAGGCAATAGGATGGACTAATTTGAACAGGTTACAGACGTACATGCAGGGAGGATAAGACGTGACGTGAGTCGTGACCCATTTTCTTTGTGCTCGCCTGTAAATAGGATAGCCGAAGATGGATAAGAGCCTAATCTTCCAACTGCGCGCGTGCTCCCACAAGTTCTTGCCCATGCATTGTCCCCAAAATGTTGCAACGAGTTGAGAAAAATGTTGCAGTTAAGAGTTGGATACTGTTCTTTGTCTGATCCTCCATGTGGTTGCTCTCTGTTTCCTTGTCACTCTCATATATTATTGCAATCGATTCTTCTTTTTGGGATCAATTCTTTATGGTGGAATAGAGATGCATACCATGGAAACTAATTGATACTATGCATAAACTAGAGTAATAAGTAAAAAGAGTAATTATGTATACTCATTTCATAAAACTATTTATTTGCATAATAAAAAAATTTATATAAATAACTCAAAGTCAATTTGAAGCCGATTCTTCTCAATGGCATACTAAATAAAGTCTGAGTTTCCAATTTTTAAACTATAGTTACAATTAGAGAAATTGATAACCAATTACTTAATCACGAAGGATATTTATTATGCTTGTAAACCATAAAATTTTCCTAACTTCTTGCTACAGTATTTTGATGAAAAAAATCTCTTGTCAACCTAAAAAAACCCAATTCTATTATTTTTCTTTAGTCGAAAGTAATCCCTACCATCCACGCCATTTCTTGATTAGTTGATAAAAATGACGTGAAGACCAGATTCGTGCCCATAGAGAGCCCATGGGCCCTAAACAAACTCATGAATATTGATTCTAAAAGCAAGGATTGAGCAACACTTGAGACTGTAAGATTCTGTTATTAGCATATTGCAGACTTATCCTATATTTTTAGAGGAAAAGACTTTGGCCCATTGGTGTTGTTTGATATAGGAATTAAGCGCATAGCATTTCAGAAATGGGAACTGTCTCACAAGCAGACGTTTGTGATGCTGTTTTTACACTTGTAGGACTTAGATTAATCAATCACTGCACAAAGAGAGATTAGCAACCTTGTGAAGGTACAGATCACTCGGAAAACAACTCAATATCTCACCTAATTAGGCCACCAAAGCATCATGCTCTTGGTTGATGTTTAACCAACCAGCTGCAAACATTTATTGGTTGATCTCAACTAGTTATATAATTAAAAACTCGTTGAATCTGACCAGATAAGGTCAAGGATTTTATGTGGTAATTACCCATTAATCTGGCTTTGTTTTGCTTGTAACTGTCCAGCAACAACGATGGACCGATGAACTGGTAATGCGGCAGTTCAACAGACATGACCAAAAAGAAAGAAAGGTCTAATGGCACTTGCAGATTAAGACCGCATGCTAATCCGACTACCAAATTAGCCATCCTTGACCAAAACAAGTTGAACGTAGGAATTTAAAGGGTGGCACCACCGGACCACCCAGGTCATTACATTGGGACGAGACCCAGATCGGCTGGCTTATTACAAGCATAGTTTTAATTAATTTGTTTTTGCAGCTTCAAATATTTCCATCTTTGACAGATTTAATAATAAACTATCCGAATCATATTATGAAATTTATCAAAGATATTATTATTTTTAGATTAGCTAAATTAATGTTTTTAAGTAATAAAAATTATGTCTTTATTAATTTTAAGTATCAAAATATATATATATATATATATATATATATATACAAATTCTATTTAACTTTTTTATTCATATAATTAAATTTAATATACATGATTTCAAATTGGCTTAAAGTCTAATCTGAGTTGATTCTACTCCATCACATACTGAATCGAATCTATGTTTCAAATTTATAAACTATGATTCCTAGAGACATATCTTGTAACTTGTCTTTTAATTTTTTTCTAATAACAATCCAATTTGTATAATATTTTATAAACAAAAGATATTTTTAAATATACAAAATTATTTATTTGTTTACATTTTACAATAAAATTTATATTATTTTACAAAATAAAATATTTTTAAAATCTAATGGTATGGACTACACATTAAATCTAAGTTTCGAAAATTCCATATAGATATATGATCATAGTTTTAAATATTGTATTCGTTATCTATATTTGCTTCAACAGGGTCAGAGTGGGTTCAATTTATTCTAAAGTTCTAAATAAAATATTTTATTAAATACTAAAAATCTATTTTATTAAATATTGGTTAAAATACCGTGGTTTTTGACAAAAAAAATGGATTTCGTAAAAATTGCAAATAAAAAAAAGAGTACAGATTAAAGTAGTATAAAGTGTTAAATCGCACCAAATTGAAGGCATTGTGTGGTACCCTGATATAATATTTAAAAATATAGATATGATATTATAAATAAAGATAATTTCAAACAATATGCTATGGAATTTTTAATATGGATCAAATACGGATATTGTAGTCCTATATAATGTGAACCCATCATTAACATTTGCTTATAATCGGGATCTGCAAAATGCATTAGCAGGGATTGCAAATGTTTTTGCACTAATATGGCCCGGGATTAGCACAACATTTATCAAGGGCATGAACACCATGCACATGAAATATACGACAAAAATTTTTCCTTTTTATGTAACTTTCATACATACTTATGCTTGATACAGTAATTAACGATAGTGTTGATATTCATAATTTGATTCGGCTCAATGTCAATTACATAAAATCTAGATTAAAAGGAAGACCACTTAAATGAAAACAAGCTTAGGTTTGAGTCTCCTCAATGTGGCCAATTTAGAAAGTTAAACTATTTACATAATAAATTTTTTACATAATTAGTTCTTTTAAGTATTAATAGACAAGGTTGGCAAGGCACACGGGCATGTGGTCTAAGCCATGGTTGTATAAATTGGAATCGGAATCGGAATCGATTTTTCAAGGAATCAGAGTCGGAATCGGTTTAAATCGGACAAGAATCGGTTTTCTTGAATCGGTTTAAGAATCGGTCTAAATCGGAATCGAAACCAGAATCGGAATCGGAATCGGTCTGAATCGGTTATATAAAAAAATTGATATTAATATTATTTTGATATTATTGTGTGTAGATTTTTTTAAAATTACTTAGAATTAATTATTATTTTTTACTCGAGTCAGACTCAAGTCATTTTTTAATTACGAAAATACCACCCCTTCTCCCCCACCTCCAACCCTTC
>JAVDBV010005745.1:0-10527 GCA_032619315.1 Piper longum | reverse complement strand
GGTCTGGTGGCCGGGAACGAGACGGAGACTCGCTGGCAGTGAGTCGATGTGGCAGCATCGTTAATACTAATTATGGATGACGCGAGCAAGGAGGAAGCCGGCGTATGCCCAAAGGAGGAAATGAGAATGACACCCCCCCTTCTCCTTATATAATGAAATGGCTAGGGTATGTTAAGACACCCTTTTGCCCGTAGTTCACTTGACCGATTAAACGGGTAATTTATATGATTTACTTAACCAGATAAATGATACTTAATCGGGTAAATAATACCTTACACTTAACCGGGAAATTAATAATTAACCGGGTAGCTGGTAAATAATTTAAATAAAAAAATTAATTTTCCAACGTTCGATCCTACCACGTCGATTATTTATTATTATTATTATTATTATTGTTATTATTTTTCTGGGTCTTCATAGTCCCCAAGGAACACTACAACATGGCCAAAAGCCCATAACACCCAAAAAGCTTGCCCAACATCTACTAGGGTCCTCAACATCTATGCAACTACATCGGCTAACGTAAAGCATGCTCGCCTACATAATATAAGAAAATGTATCAACAACGAATGTCATTGAGTCCTAAATAACCAATAGGGAAAAATCTTAATATTGACAAATGGATAAAATAGTTGTCCTTAAGGAACTAAAAAGAAACAACTTTTCAACATGCATGCTGATCGTAAAGAAATGACTAATAGACTATAATCATAACCATAATTACTTATAACAACAAATATTTATAGGATAATAGCTCACGGTAACATGTAGGCAATGTGACCAATAAGGCCTAGCTGATTATCACTACAACATTGCACAATCCTGTTATACTCAGAGACATAATACCAAAATATACTTCTAAAACATGCACTACTAGTAAGTAGTAAATTGATATATATAAAAGACTGTCACTATGCACCATAGGTGGGTAGCAACTAGGCCCCTCGATGATGTCATGCATTCAATCCATCTCACATGCAAGTCAAAATCAGAAATCATAATACATATTTAAGGTCTGGGTAGGAACATTTGAAATATTGATAAAGTGTGATCATTAAGTCTCAAATAACTAATAGGAAAAAATCTCAATAATAGTAAATGGATAAAATAGTCATCCTCAAGGAACTGAAAAGAAACAACTTTTCCACATGCACATTGATCATAAGTAATTGGTCAATAGAGTCTAATCATATTCATACTTATTGATAACCATATATATGGATAGGATAATAGCTCACGGTAACATGTAGGCAATATGGCCAATAGAAATTAGCTGATAATCACTATAGCACAACACGGTTTGAATATACTCGACGGAGATGTAAATGCCAAACTATACTGCTAAAATACATTACTAGTAGGTAGTAAGTTGACATCATATAGATATGACCGTCACCTCTCGGTGACGTCATGCATCCCATCTATCTCACATGCAAGTTAAAACTAGAAATCATAATACATATATAAGGTTTGAGTAGGAACATTTGAAATACCACTAAAGTGTGACTTTTAATTGGATCTTATAACTTTCGAAAGCTCATCAAGCGATCTCATTCTTGAGATTTTATTAATCTAAAAGATTTGTTAGATAACATGTATGTGTGGGATCTAATAAAATACCACTAACTATGCTATACAATGTAAATTAAACAACGTGAGCCAAATAGAAGATCAAGTAGAAGAAAGTCGTAACGGACCTGAAACAAGCCAAACTTTGAGCGGCCAACCGATGCTCATAGCTACACGATCTAATATGATGAATGTGTGCAATGCATGAATAGTCCAAGATGTAGTAAGGATACATGGTATGCAATAGGAAATTAAATAACACACAACTAACCTGATCTGATAACTGTTCTCGCATGTGTATTTTGATATTATGAAACAAGCTGAGCAAGTTAATAAACCATGTGCTGAAATCATAAGTGTGATGTCGGTATATTAGGAACTTGAATTGGGCTTAAACCTACGCAATTGATATATCTGAATACAAAGATCTAGACACCTAAACATGAGATATCCAAATATGCTAAATAGTAACTGATCTGATTGTTAATTTAGTTGGTAACCTAACGGTTAAATCGCCGAGGTGAATTAAAATATGGAACATAAAAGATGTTGAATTGGATGGATTCGATTGGCTCTAATGAAGTGAATTGAGATATTATAATCACTGAACCTAACTGTGCAAATAATGATTTCTATTAATGAAATCTTTTATTATTTATTAAATTAATTAATTTCATGGTGAAAATAATTATGATCAGACGGTTGGTTTGCTTTAAAGTTAAATATGCACGAAAATAATTATTATGTTGCTTACTTAATTAATTAAAATTTCGTGTGTGATTCAAGGTTACTCAGGCGCAATCCCAAATTTATATAGTTTACTTTTTTTTATTATTACAACTTTGATTAGGTAATTTAGGTAGCGTTTTACCTCAAACAATCAACAATCGGACAAATACAACCTAAATATCAATAAAAGTGTGAAGTTTATATAAACTCAAAATTTTATGACGATCTAATATGCAGAACATATTGAATAGTATACCAAAATGATCAAAATAGAATGATCTACATAATTCTATTAAGATTTACATGAAACGATACAAATCATGCAAAAGAACCAAAAAGGGGGGGAAGAAAAGTATACCCGAGGAAGAGGAAGAAAAGGGGGAAGAGGGAAGAGAGAGGAGAAATGAAGGGAAAAGAGGGAAAGAAATAGAGAATGAGAGCTGGAAGGCGGCTAGTGTGGATGGGATGAGAAGAGAGGGGGAGAAGAAAAAGGGCGGTCAGTGCAAAGGAGTCGTGGGAGTTCCTTTGCATTGCCCGCAAGATGCACACATGCTACTTGTAGAGCGCAAAAGAGCAGGAAGGGCACCCTTGTTCCTAGCGCTTAGATGCAACAAGAAGAAAAATGGGAAAAAAAGAAAAGGGGAGGTGAAAAGGAAGAGAAAAAAGAAGGGAAAAGGGGTATGAACGAATTGTAACATACAATTAGGGCTCGAGGGTACACCGAGGATGCATGAGACATGACTCTAACGTTACACATAACCTTAGGTTTACTAAACACCCGAAACAATAACCAGGTCTCGACTTAGCAGTTGGGGCGGGACAGATAAAACTCAAGAGTGGATACGCCCAAAGTCCATAATAATATACAAGGACCCCCTTAATACCAACTTAATCAAACCAGACCGACTGCATGCTAACCGAGTCGAATAAAAGCCCAATGCCCAAGTTCATAATAATATACAAGGATCTAATTAACGCTAAGCTAATCGAATTGGACCGACAGCATGCTAAACAAGTCAAATAAAAGCCCAATGCCTAAGTCCATAATAATATACAAGGACCCACTTAATGCCAACCTAGTCGAGTTGGATTGCTTGCATGCTAACTGAGTCGAATAAAAACCAAATTGGTCTTAAAAATACCAAACTGACAGGTCGTGTAGTTGGTGCTAATTCTAACAAAACATTCCCTTGAGCTTGTCATGTAAGTCTTCAAGTCTTCAAGTTTTCAAACTCTAATCAAGTAGTCTTTACATCTTTATTGCTTTGTACTTATGCATGTGTTAATCTAATAAATAATGCAAGATCCCAAGATGAAATGATTATATCAATGATGCTCATGTTGCACAATATATAACCATTGACAATCTTAATGAGTTAGTTATTCTAATTAATTGATTATTTTAATTTAAAACTCATAAGATGATTACACTAAGCACTTATATCTCCCTCTACATATGAGTATTCTCCCCCTAGGCATGCACTCATTTACATATGAGTATTCTCAATAAACAAATCATTATAAGATAAAGGGTTATATACATGTCTAATTCTCTCACTCACTTGATCATGGTCATATATCTTTTATAATTTATTATTAATAAATATAAAATGATAATTATCAAAACATGGTTCTAACATCATACCTCACTTGCTGATTGAGCCTAGCACCATGACTGAAGAATTAGCTACCAGTGAGTTGGCCAAGCGAGATTGGTGGCAAAAGTCAAGTAAACTACACCAACTTAATTTTAAAACCAATAATAAATAAATCAAACCAGATAAGACGCTCTTGGCCATTTCTTAATTTTTTGTACACTCACTCCCACAGTTAATATTTTAAATTCATCACTCCCAACACCTTAATAGTAAATTTAGGCCACTCCCACAAACAATTTGCTCTTTTGGATAACTCTTCCACGTCTTTTAATGACCTTGACATAGCTCATTTTCTTTAATTTGGGCTATTATGGCGAAGCTGAGAAACATACTAATCAACTAAATTCAGTAATAAGTCCAACACAGCCTATTCAGTGAGTTTGTGGGCGAAAATGATCTCTACTATGCCTGAATTTTTCTTATGGATACCTTCAATTAGGGGGGTGGGCATCGGTTGGTAAAACAATGGACAAGGCATTGTTCACTTAGACAAAAAGACTGTCGTCTATAGTCAAAATTCTTCAATCATTTTGATCATGGTCAAAATCTAATCAATATAAAAATATATTTTTATCTTAAATTTATTACATTATCTAATTATTTTTCTCATTGCAAATATTAATTGTTTTAATAAAAAGTTCATATTTTAATTATATAATCATCTTTTGCTTTATTTTTCTTAAATTCTCTCATGTCAATTACTGTAAAAATTACAAAAAGAATTTTTAAAAGAATATTTGAATAAAAAAAGTATATTACCATGAAAAATTTTAAATTTAAGGTTATTGTGCTTTAAATTTAATAATTATGAATGATTTACTAATAGACTTTAAAATTATTATTTATATTATTAAATTATAATTTTTAACAAACGCTCAATATCATTCAATCAAACAAAAAATATCATTCAATCAAATTCGATCCCAAAGGCTGCGTTCGGACATGGTCGTCCATCATCCACCCCTTTTGAGGCACATAGATAGGCTTAAACTAGAGTTTCATAAGTATAATATCATTGTCAAGCGTCTTTGCTAAATTTGCAAATATTTCGTCGAAGGTTAATGTATCCTAATGCTTTTCCTCACCGATAGTTTAATACAAGCTTTAATAGAAAAAGGACATGTTTAAAACAATTTATTTTTGTCTCATGCTTGGCTTGTAAATAATACAGTCAAATCATAAATATATGTGGGAGACGTACAGTTTTTTTTAAATTAAGGAATATTGTTTTGCAAAATATGGTTAGCAAATAATAAATTATTGTAAAGTGGAACAATCCTTGACAAGTTGCTTACACAACGTTTGCCTCATCAACTGACCAAAAGCCAAGAAAACGATATCTCCTAGATCAGCACTTTTCATGTCTCAACTCATTTCCAAACTTAACACTCATCAAAAAGTGAGAATGGTGGCCATCTTCATCAATCTTTCACCTTGGCTCGCAATATCTTCACATCATGAATAGGCCTGAATTCACAATGAAAATTGATGACTTCAAGAAAATGGAGATAGATGACCTATAAATGGGGTAAATCACACTCAAGATCCTAGGCATGTTTCCTAACATCACAGGTCAGTCAACTAACAGAGTAAGAACAAGATAGTACTCAGTAAATTTTCCACATTCAGAAATCATCGTTCAAAATTAATGACAGATCCACGTAAATGTTTTGATTATAATGACCATAAGGACCAATTTGGCATCCAGGGTAATAAGAAGCCACAAAAATTCACATTGCAATTTGCAATATTGCTATTCTGACCTTTTTGTTTTTAACTTCTAACAAGCACACAAGATAGAAAAAGTTTAGCAAATTATAATAAACAAGAATACCTCCAAACTACCTTCGAGCTAGCATTTGTTTTCTACCCCTAGACGTAATAGGACATAATTTATCTTAAAATGGAATACCAGGGAAAAAATGCATTAAGTTCATATATAGAAGATTTTTAAAGTATTACATTTTTTTTAATTTTATTACATTTTTCTTAATTTTATAAAGGCAGCTATGAGCATTGTATGATCCCCCAAGCAGTAAGTCCTACATCTAATCCTTAAAGGATAATATCTATTATTAGTAATAGTATACTTATAAGTCTTCAACTTCGGTTAACCAATCATTACAAATGGTAGAATGATGGGGTGTGCAACACACACTGTGCTCATGATCGAAGGATAGGAATTCAAAGACAAAATTTCTACAAAGTGATTAGAATGTAAGATCCCCCCAAAAATTAGTCTCACATGCAATACTTACAAGGATAATATCCAATATAATGCGGACGAACATTGGTAGAGTTCGCAGTAAGTATAATCATGGTGGTTAAAGAGTTCCATATTGCTAGATAATGGAAAACACAGAGAAAATATAGAACTAAAAACAAGTAAAACAATCGAAAATAACTTTCAAGTAATAGATATAAAAAAAAAAAAAACCTGTCCTTGTTATCTGTTTGCACGCTGCCTAGTCTTTTGATGATTTCCATTCCTTTACAAACTCTACCAAATATAGTATGTTTTCCTGGAGAAAAGATAAAGAAACTTTTGACATAAAAAAGGAGGCAAAGGTAAAAGTTGCTTTCCTCCATCAACATCCAAAAATCCATTTGACAATTAATTATTTGTAAAAACACAAGTGTTTGTGACGATGATGCTAAACAAGTTATTGACGATGATGCTCAACAGGAAGAAAATTTGACATCATCTCATTAAGCAATATTTTGGCTGTCCATAAAGTAATGGGAACATAAAAAGTGGGCAACCCAATGATTAACCCCGCATGTGTGGGATCTGAGAAAGAGTCAGACTACAAAATAACAAAAATCATGACTAGATAAAACTCTGTATCTGCCAAATTGAGAAATAAGTCCTCCATGACTACATATCGAACATCATTCTGTGTTAGATCCCCATAGATTCCTAATACAAATAAACATATAGCAAGTTCTCAGGTGAGGTTGTCCAAAGTACATTACTTACAACGTCATCATTTGATTAGAAATACTAAATAATGAAGTTTAATGTTATAATTTGCAAAATCCAATTCGTTAAAACATGACCAACTGATAAACTGATATTTCCCCAAAAATATTATAGAACTTTTGAATCATGTGCTTGGGGATTTTTTGAAAAAAAAAATAATCATTATAGAACTTCTTTCATATTTTCCAAAACATACTAATATGATTATGAGAGATCCATGGCTACTAGTATGGATCTAAAATTTCGTACAGCAGAATAGCCAGCACATAGCACTGCAAGTTACTATGAAATAGATCTTCAGCCTTTTCAATTCAATAGGCTGAATTCCCAAAAGGCTATATGTTTTATTAACCAAACATACTGGCATGTAATAGGAGCATTAAGGTCGGACACCAGCAACACCCATTTCAAGATCAAAAGAAACAAACAAGCCTTTGATCGATTTTTCTCTTAAGAAAAGATATGTATAACCGACATCAATTTTATGAACTTTGAGTGACTGCAATCCTTTACAATGTGGAATAGTTGGCACAGATCCTACATCTAAAAGGATCACAATCAGAAATTAATGAAAAACTGATAATTACTTACCATCTAAATGCTGGGCTGGTGCCAAGGTTATAAAAAACTGACTTCCATTGCTGTTTGGACCTGCATTTGCCATAGAAAGGATGCCAGCACCAGTATGCTTTAGCTCAGGTCTTATCTCATCTTCGAATTTTGAACTGCAAATTGAGGAAAAACATAGATGCCTATGATTTCAGTCCCACCTAATAATCCTTGGACATCAGATTACTAACATTATTAAGAAAATTATCTGTAAGAAACCAATAACAAATTATAATTAAAAAATTTGAATATGGTATGACTATCATAAATACAGCAACGGGATTTTACTGTAAGTGTACATCAAGAGACAAAAGGGCTCAAGTACACTTAGGGATACTCAGTTATATAGTGCAGCAGTATCAGTTAGCTGTATGCTAGTGAAGCATTAGCAAACAGGAAGAAAATATTATTCAGCCATATGGATCAACAGGAACACTGATTAAACAAACATATATGCAAAAGGCATACTTCATGCCATAAGTTGAGTAACAACCTCATAACCTACTAGATCACTAAGTTTTTTTCCGAACAAAGTCATTCAATTTCGTAGAGCAGAAAAAAATTTTTACTTGACACGTGTTTACCAATAAAAACAAACCACTAAAAAACAGAAAAGAAGGCAGCATTCACACAATTGATAATTAACGAAAGAAAATCATCATTCTTCTCTTATGCCAGCAATTCTGAGCATCCGCTTAAAGCAAAGTGGCAGTTGCCACAAGACAATGGGTGCGTCCAAAACTATGATGTTTCATGTTGAAAGAGTACTGTACCAATTGTAGCAAGGAGGAGAAGAAGAATGTACCCATATATGGATTCACCACCTTTCCCAGTCCCCGTCGGATCCCCACCTTGAACAATAAAATCCTAAAATATACATGAACATAAAAAAATAAGCAATCAAAAAAAAATAAAAAAAAATAACATAAAACCATTAAAAAAAGTATGAAGCATGCTAAAACCTTGATAATACGATGGAACTTGACATCATCGTAATAACCCCGTCTGGCCAGCTCCATGAAGTTCTTGCAAGTCTTGGGAGCATGCTTGTAGTAAAGCTGCCACCGAAGATTGAAAAAAATAAAAACCAAACAGTTTTCCGGTCCACCATAACAATAAATGAAAGGGAAGCATGAAATGAAGGAGAAAAAGAAAGAGCGTATATACCTCGATGGTGAAAGCGCCCATAGAAGTATCAAGGTTGACTTCCGGTGGGGTATCTGAATTGGCCATCATTCTACCTGCTATTCGTCGGCACCGGCGCACCCGCTTAGGGTTTCTCCACCCAGAAGACAACAAGGCCTCGATGAGGACATTTAGGACATGGCAAAAATAGTAGGAGTTTTTGAGCCTTCGAGCGATGTCAAGTGGGCCGGCCCACTCCAAGCAAGGATGAAAGATTGGACCGGAACCAAATCCGCCTCCGTTTATTATGCAATTATTAGTCAAGGGCCCTGCGCTACGCTTTAATTAATTATACAAAAGAATTTTACATTCCATACTAGTTATCTTTTTGTAACTAATTTTTTCCAAAAAATGGTATAAATATGGTTAATTTACTAATTTTTTATTTTGTTATTTAAATTTAAATAAATTAATATTAAAATAAGATTTCTGTTTTGATTAATTTAATTCTTTTATTTAAATGAACCATTATATTTTTTACATTCTTAGAAAATTTATTAGAAGTACTTGTTAATTAAAATAATATTGAAACAGAGCCACAAATATTTGACAGGAATTATAATACTCAAAAATATTACCAACGATCGAACTATTCGTTAATTTACTTTATTCAGTTAAGCTGACGTGAACTTACCATTAGCATTTCAAGATATTGATGTAACATGCAAAACGTGGATGAGATGTTTGGGTTCTAACGTTATCATATATATATGATAAGATATACAAACAAACCAAACAAAAGAAAAGTTTAAAAGAAATATCTATTTTTAAAACAAAACAGACACTCTTCCTAAAAGTACAATAAAGGTTAAATAACAAATGGTATATATTTATAATAATAAATATAACAAACACAGTCCAAACACAACATGTTCTTCACATTCTATGTATCATTACTTTCCTCATCACATGAGTCGAATCTAAACTTCATTGCTTACCTGTTCATTTTTCATTTTCTATTTTCATTCACATGGAAAATATTTATAGTAGTTCACAGAATATCATTTAAATTTCATCGTCCACACAGTTTAACACACATCGTCATTACCAATTACACTCAGCAGGTACATGTGTGCACGATTTTAGTACTACTCCTCAACAGTCCCGACATTGCTCATTCCTTGTAGTTCTTACTTACATATAATAAAAAGACGTCAATAACAAGTATTACTAGCCCAGAAAAAATAAGGAGTTGTCAACCTCGCACAACAACATCCTCTTTCTATATCATCGTCATTCATTAGCCACTTTAAACTATCTCTTATGGGAGAAAACCATTCTCTTTCCTTTCAACACTCTACATCCTTCATATCACTCCTGAATCTAAGTATAGAGGTCGAGTACTCTTAGGCATGCATTTTTAGTGCCCTTTGAAACCACATGTCTAGACATGCATTACATAGCAATACTCGTAAATTTTCACACTAATCCATGTTTGAGGAGGTAAAAGGTGGAGTTATCAAGATCCCTCCAGAATGGAATAGACTCTCACAAATTCCAAAGCCTGCTTTGACAAACACACACCCTATTTCAAGATGCAGTCATCGATTTTCCCTCTCTCACATCTCACTAAAAACGCGAAAACTACATATACATAGGCCTAGGCAATATTATAGGGCCGAAGACATTGTGAGGCAGATCTGAGTCTCAAAAACAAACTCAAGGGATCTCATCCTCGAGGGTTATTAATCCTGAAATCTCATACGACTAGATGGCTTCTATAACAGACGTCAGGCTGGGGTAAAATTTTTCGCCCCCAAACACTCCCCGTTCGGCGTATTCCCCACCTGGGAA
>JAVDBV010005742.1:0-11339 GCA_032619315.1 Piper longum | reverse complement strand
ATATATATATATATATATATATATATATATATATATTTATATAATATTGTTTTGATGGTTGGCCCATTATTGAACTTTTATGAGAAACTCTATCCATTTTAAATTTAGAAATTGTATCGATTTTATTCAACAAATTTATTAATTCGGGTTAGCAAATTTTAATTCCCTAATGGTGCACAAAAATTAGCTTCCATCTTAAGTCGTTGAAAATAAATCCATTTCGTTCACGAGTGAACCGGATTTGAGGTGCTATAGAAACCGAACAAAAAAAAAATGGTTTGGTTTTGACTCAATTCGATTTGGTTTTCATTATGTAATACCCAAATTGAAAGGCATATGACTAGTTCAGTTCAGTAGGGAACCAAACGGAAATGACCAAATAAACCAAAATTTTTAATAAATGATATAAAATCTATATTTTATATTAATTATCATAAAATCATATTAGATTTATAATAAATTTAGATTTATTTAATATGATATATAATTAAAATTACTTATTAAATGATAATCTTCACTAAAAGAATGACATAATCTTGATTAAATAATTAAATAAATCATTTTTTTAAATAAATTATCATTTATTTCAGTTATTCAATTTTAGATTTCGGTTTGGTTTCAAGCAATGCTCGATTTTGGTTCATATTTCAAAGGGGAAATATCATAAATAATCATGTTTTAAAATTTTATATCACAAATAATTAAAATTTTAAACTTCTATCAAATGTAACCACATCTTATATTTTTATTTCACATATAGCCAAATCTTCTATTCTTATTTCGCATATTGCTAATTTTTATATTTCAAATATATTTAATTAATAAATTTTTATTTTATTGGCATAAATACCCTTAATTGAACTTTAAATTTTCTGAAACATATTTTTTCTTACGTTCTATATGACGAATGATATTTACAGACTTTTTTTGAAAAAATTTCAAATTAAAAATATATTATTTAATTTTTTTAATTTCTAATAAAACATAATAAGTTCATATTAAAATTTAAAACACCTATATATATGTATATAATTTTAATTTTTTTTTGGAATTTTGATCGATTAACTTTCAAACAAAATATAAAATTTTACATTTTAAACTACAACTAAAAAATAATATAATTTTCAAATTTATTCATCATTATTAATCTTTTTATTTTGATATATAAAATAATTAAAGATTATAACTTTTATTTATTATCATCTTTGTTTGTAATAAAAATATGATTTTTATATGCATTTTTGTCATTGGATAAGAAATAATGAGATTTGGTCATGATTGAAATGAAAGTTTTAAAAATGGCCGTATGTGATACAAATTTAAAATTTTGACTATTTTTAAATAAAATTTTTAAAATTTAGATATTTATGATATTTTCTCTATTTCAAACCCGCCTAAAAAAATCGGTCGGCAGGAAACTGAACCGATTTCTCGCCCCGGAATTCATTGAGTTTCTCACACCATAAATGTCATTTAAAGTGGGCCAATTTTTCTGCTTGTTCCCAACTGAGCCGGCGGTTATAGAAAAAATTAATTAACTATCATCCAATGAGATTTTATTTATTTTTTAGTTTTCCATCCACCGAACCCATCTCTGTTTTATGTGTTCTTGTTTTTATATCTTCCATCTTTTTTTTTTACTAGCTTTCTCCAATGGCTAGTTTTATAAACAAAATAAACAAAAAAAAGCTATTAGATAATAAAGCAAGGAACGCTAAAAAAAGGCATGAATTATCAATATCTCTCGAATAAACTACTTTGATTTATATATGATATAAGCCAAAAGTGACCATGCTACAATTAAAATTGTTATCAAGTGCACTGATTATTAATGGTACTTCTAGTTTTTAAACATATTCGGGACTTGATATAGAGAGTATAATAAACTGCGAAAACGTCGTCTTTGGTCTGTACTTCACAGGCTCAAACATGTGCGCACATCTCTCACGAAAGGGTTTACAGACGATAAAGGCTAATAACAAGAGCACACGTTATTTAAATATTTAAATTTTGTCTTCATCACAGATCAAAACCACATATAATTGCGCAGCGTGGGGAAAATGACGTTGTGTTACCAACTTCGAGGCAATTTTTACATTTAAGAGATGCGTTCATAGGTGATGAAGTCGACTGGACAAAATGCACAACCAAGACTTTAATTACATAGATAAGCTCTATTAAATAATAAGATAAAATGTAATAATTTAATATGTTAGAGTCTTAGAGATACACTTCAATTTAATAGGCGAGTGTAATTGGTTCAGGGTATAGAATATAATAACTTAATGTATTTATTATTTATTTATTTTTTATTTTGATTGAATGAATCTTCTATTTTTCATCAAAGCATAATTTTTCATTTTTCTTTCTTTAATAAGAGTTGATTATATTTAAGCTGGTTTACTACACCTCGAGGAGCTAAAATATCCCAGATTTATCTATTTAGTTATTTCTCTTATGTGATTTACTCCTACTTTTATGGTTGCCTTATATATATCATCTTAAAGGCCAATGACGAAGCTCTTCAACAATATATAATCATGTTGCATACAATCCTAGAATTAGCAGTGATGCATGCATTATACTACTTTGTTTAACTGCGTGTACATGGTGTGATTGTATGATCGATTGTATACACATTAGGGGTGTCTTCCTCCTAAAGACATTACCGACAGAATTATATTGATCCTTAGGTCATCTTACAGACATCATAGATTAGTGTAGGCAGATTAACACGACCGGTCTAATTGATCCTTACCGATAGAATTCACGGTGTTAGAGAACGTGAAGTAAAATTAGGGGCATCAAATTAAAGGCCTGTTATAATATGCAAAGAAGCGACATTAGAATGAAAATAGACTCTACCTGGAAGGAAACAGGGTTAGGGTTAATCTAATTAACTCCGAGCACTGTACATTCAAATAGTCGACCTTCATAACAGACGGTGTTCATACATCATAAATTTGTCTACACATTTATATGAAAACACAATAAGAAGTCATATAATTAATTCATATAAAATTTACACAGACACAGCAAGAAATAGAAACAAGCGCGTCAACTTCAAATGAAGTTGAAGTATCCCATCTACTAATTTCAATTACTAACAGTTACAAAACATAACGGTGTTAGTTTTGACGGGACTAAGTGATGTTTTTCTGAAGAGAGGGGCTAAGTAATGAGTGTGAGTGATTCCCTTAGCCTAACATGTGCATATGAAGGCTATATATGTACGCTTATGAGTACATTATCCATCTGCTAAAGGCATTTAGAGTTTGTCACATAGCACGAGGCTCTACAAATATGTGTTTGTTTTTCTCTACGTATGGGCGCTACATGGTTTGACGTCGAGGGGATGCGCTTAGGGTTTCTTGGATTGGATCACTTGCGTTCTTGAGCTGGACTGGAGACGGATTTAATGTCCATTGTCGACTCGTTACCCATAATCGGCTTGTTTATGTCCTGGAGTACGTAGATATATTATGTTGTCATTATGAAATCCTAGCTTCCTGGACTCGTTGTCATTATATTGTAAGCTCGATACATTTGGTATACAGGGGGAAACTTTGTCTATTTACCTACTTGAAATCTGCGTGGGATTAGGGAGAGATCTTGTTTTGCTTATGTTGTTTCTGGCTTTTCGAAATGCTTTCCTGTGACTCCAACTAAGAATAGGTTTTATTGATGAATAATTTTTGCATTGCAAAGCAAATCGAGACGGTGAAAATTGGCTTGCGTGTGAATGAGATGCGGTAAGCCACCATACGTTTGGTTCTTCTGCCAAGCTGAGTAAAGCTACAATACTCCATCGACTACGTCCAAGACATCAACACAAATAAATAAAATCTACACGAGCAAATTAAATGTTGAAATTGACTTGTTATTTGAAACCTCGAAAGATTAAAATTAATGCTGGAAATACCTAAACGACGTTGGTACATGGTCGACGATATGTTAAATGAGATATGCAACACGAATTACAGAAGTAATAATGATCATGACCCATCATAATATAGGCCACATCGAACTACTTCATATATATGCATGCCAAACTAAACAAATGACCGCTTGAATATAGCCCAAACTGGTCTGGTCGGCCATCATGATCTGAGAAATAAACAAATACCGGGCCGTGGCCTGGATAAGCACACCACTCTAAAGCTTCAACTATGGAAAATGCAAGAGGTGTGAAAAATTTCAGGATTGTCGTCAACATTCTTCACTTTTAAAAAGCAAGAGTGTGGTTTGTGTCAAATGGGTTCCTCTTAAAAGACTTAAACTGTAACTAACTGTTGGTCTTTGGAAATGGCTGTCGAGCGGACAGCTAGCCTTGCTGGAGCTTGGTCTGACCAGGCCGAGCTCCGACAGCGTCCGACTGAGCTCGTCCCCCACCTTGCCTGTCTAGGCCGACCACACCCGTTTTGACGTAGCCGAAGAGATTTCTGTGGCATAGCTACCAATTAGGACACAGGAAAATTATCCCGTTAAGAACATTTCGCAAACCTAGATACAATTTTGGAGAATTTTTGTGGCAAAATCTGTGTACCGATATTTCTTCTCGTTTTGGGGGGTTGGCCTAATAGTCTGGTCGCCTGCCTGCCGCATCCTTGAGATCTGGCTCGCAGCGGCCGTAACATGCCGGGACGGGATGCAGACGGTCAATTCAGTCATTATGAAAATTTTTCTGAACTTATTTTCACAAAGCGGTTTTCTCACATTCAGATCACTACTCTGATAATTATGTTTATTTTCTTAAGTTTACTTAAGGGTCAGTTTAATGAACATAATATAAATATAAATATCATAAAAAAATTTAAGTGGGTTAACCTCGTTAAAAGTAGTGTCCATGTAATATATATCCGAGGAAAAATAATACATTTTATTGTACATTTTTATTTTATATTAAATTAAGCGTTATTTTTACTTTGCACCTTAAATATATATGGAAAAAATTACTTCTCTTGAGATAATAAAAAAAAAGAAAATTCATTTCACATAAGAAAGTACAAAGATACCCGCTTAAAGATAATAAAAGTTATTTTTAGACTCTTATTTAGATGTAATTATATTTAATTTAGACACATAAAAATTTATTTAATATTATTTTATATACAATAAATATAAATGGCATAAAAAGTTTTAAGTGGGTTAACCTCGTTAAAAATAGTATATATGTAATATATATCTAAGAAAAATAGTACATTCTATTGTATATTTTTATTTTATATTAAATTAAACGTTATTTTCATCGTACACCCCCAATATATACTCTCCCATGTAAAAGAAATTACTTATCTTGATATATTAAAAAGAGGAAAATTAATTTCACATAAGAAAGTACAAAGATACCCACTTAAAGATAATAAAAGTTATTTTTAGATTCCTATATAGATGTAATTATATTTAATTTAGACACATAAAATTTTATTTAATATTATTTTATATAAAAGATATATTAAATAAAATTATTTTTTTATAAATTTGACTATTTTTAAAATTTTAACCAAACGAACCCTTAAAAATATATATTTTTTAAAAAGGTTCTACCAAAATGAATTCTTTTATTATTCAAATGAAAATTATGCATACCATGTTTCATGAACATAATCATATTTGAAATGTATTCTAGACGCATATACCATATCAAAATTTCAAAATTAATAATAAAATATTGATTAACTTTGTAATAACCCGCTAAAAATATATATTTTGGTTTAGTTTTTAAAATTTTGGTTCATTCGTTTCTTTTACATTCAAAATTTGCTTAGATCTAAACCTAATTGATGATTTGGTTAAGTTTTGAGTTCACTTTTATGTTTTCATCAGCTGGCGAAGTGCATGGAGAAAAATATTTCTATTTCCTAAGGAAGAAATGGAAAATCTTTTCTAATTTTTTTGGACAGAGAATCTTCTCTTTTTTCAAGCCTTAAAAAAAAAGAAGAAAATATTTTCCTTCTTGTTTCCCACACAAAGAAAATCTTTTCCTTTGATCAATGGAAAGGTTGGACATCTTTGGTCTTTACCACTATATAACTAAGCTACTATGAAGCACGCTTCCCAGCTCCCGAAGCTCGGAAGGAAGCCAAAAGTCGAGGAATCTCCCCCCCCCCCCCCCACTTTGTCAGACTCTCTCTCTCTCTTATCTCTATATTATCTTTTATCTCCATTTGGGTAGACTATACCCTGCTACCCGTCCTCTTCTTCCTCGCCAACACAACAAACAGAGGACTCTTTATCTTTTTTGTCCGCAGATCTCAAGGTGTCTTAGCTTTCTTTGCGTATGCTGATAATAAAACATAAAAAGAAAGGAAACTTAGTATGATGTTTCTATCCATGATTGTTTCTACTGTTTGTTCATGGGATATTCTCGTTGCCGCCGAGGAGCTTGTCTTGCTTCTCGTTCACATATATAAATTGAATTGAGTCGTCTCTGTTTCCCTACACTTTTCGACTTCTGGGACTGCCCATGCTACACTGCTTTTAGGGGTGTTTTCCACTTTCCTACGCCTTTGAATTGAAGCCAGCATGGTAGATGGCACAGTTTTTGACCCACGAGAGCGCAATGAGTACGAAAAGTTTTGGTAAGGGGTGAATGTTTAATGGGAACATCCTGCTTTCTATGATTTCGATTTGCTTCGTTGCTTGGAAGCTTGAAAGCCGGAACTATGCGGAAGATCTTCCATCTAATTTTTGTAATTTGTCCAGTCCCCTTGCATATTTGGTTTGCTCTTTGTATAAGTGTTGCAATGGAGCGGACTAGTTTCTACTGTTGATTCCCTTGAGAAAGTTAGGCATCACTTTCTGATTTGTTATCACTGCTGTGTGCTATGTTTCACAGTAGGGTTTTTCTAGTTCTTTCTCTTGAAAGTATATATTATCTTTATTTTCTCATTACATCTTTCTAAATGCCTGTCAATTCCAAAGCTACTTCGGATTGATTTGAGATCCTGTTGCAGTGCCTACAAGATGTTCGTCAGCTGTCAACCATGACCATAGAGCCAGTTGTTTCTGAGAAGATGGAGTGCTTCAATCAACAAGGAGTCATTGATGACTTTGAAGCAAAGACAAAAGATGCAGGGAGAGTCCAAAGAGAGACCCTACAGAGGATTCTGGAGGAAAATGGTGAATGCGAGTACTTGCAGAAATTTGGACTTCGGGGAAGAACTGACGCAGATACCTTCAAGTCCCATGTCCCGCTGTGCACTCACGGCGATTTGGAGCAATACATACAGAGAATTGCGGATGGTGAACGCTCGCCAATTCTCACAGGACAATGCATTACCACTATATCTTTGAGGTGCCAATCTTCTCTTTCTTCTCCAACTTTATTCTCATTGGCTAAAGAGTAAAAAAAGTCTAATTCAATCTCCATTCCCAGCTCTGGAACCACACAAGGAAAGCCAAAATTTGTCCTCTTCAACGAAGAACTCGTCCAATCCACCATGCAGATTTATCAAACTTCTTTTGCTTTCAGAAACAGGCATGTATATATATATATACGTACATCACCTGCTCCTCTCATGCTTGAAGCTCCATGTATCATGCATTAGGTCCTAACTCTGTATCATTTGCAGAGAATTCCCAATTGATAATGGAAGAGCTCTGAGCTTCATCTATAGCAGCAAACAGTTCAAAACCAAGGGGGGGCTGCTCGCGAGCACTGCTACCACCAATGTTTACAGGAGCCAACAGTTCAAAAAAACCATGAGGGCCATTCAATCGCAATCTTGCAGCCCGGACGAGGTGATATTCGGCCCTGACTTCCATCAATCTCTGTACTGCCACCTCCTATGCGGCCTCATCTTCTCCAACGACGTCCAGTTCATCTCCTCCACTTTTGCCCATAGTATTGTCCATGCCTTTCGCACTCTTGAACAAGTCTGGGAAGACCTCTGTAGAGATATTAGGGATGGGGTGCTCGGTGATAGGATCACCGTCCCCTCCATTAGAGAAGCTGTTTCCAAGCTTCTGAGGCCTAACCCAGAACTAGCAGACGCCATTTTCGACAAATGCTCCAGGTTGAGCAACTGGTATGGAGTGATTCCTGAGCTTTGGCCCAATACTAAGTATGTGTATGGGATCATGACCGGCTCCATGCTTCCTTACATGAAGAAGCTTAGGCACTATGCTGGGAATTTGCCACTTCTCAGTGCGGACTATGGATCATCAGAGGGATGGATTGGAGCCAATGTTCGCCCTTGGTTGCCTCCTGAGTCGGCAACCTTTTCTGTTCTTCCTGATATAGGCTACTTTGAGTTTATTCCCCTTACTGGGAAAACGGAGAACAATGATTCTACCATTTGCTACAACGAATCAGAACCCGTTTCTCTCACCGAAGTTGTAATTGGAGAGGAGTATGAAATTCTTGTTACAAATTTCGCTGGTACGAGCTTTCCTCCCTGTACATTTCCTCTCTATGTTCTGGTTTATCTAAAGTTTGATCACATAGCATCTGGGCAAGTCTCTTTTTTAGCTCATTTTGCCTGAAATTTATGTGCTATGAGCTTTCTCCCCCACTATAGTGGCCCTTTCTACGTTCTAGTTCATCTGAAGTTGAACCACGAATCATATGGGCAAGTCCCTTTTTTTTACCTCGATTGACTGAAACCAGCATATTTTTATCATTCAATTCACGGGCCTTTCATGTTGCCGCCTCATCTACCATATAGTTATATGCAATGTTCCTTGCCCTGCGGCATGTATCAAGAAAACTAGTTCTTCGTTCCTTTTAGGATTGGTGATCAAGACAATATGTCTAGGTTGTTCGCATGGGGCCAAGGGGACCATTGATTTTTGTCGTACTCCGGCGAGACATAATTGTCACATGCTTGGGGGTGCGCCATCCTCTTATAGCCATCATCAAAGGGAGCCAATTAGCGCCAAAGGGCGAGGATAATTGAATATATGTGGCTAGCAACGGTAGTGGTACTAGGGTTGCAATTAGCCAAGCTCGTGTAAAATGCTTAGGAATACACGGTTCTTATCCAATAGGTTTGTTTGCTAGATTACCCCTGCCCTTGAATGTCCTGACTGTGACATGCAGTTCTGGGAATTTCAGGAGATGTTTCAAGGTTCTAGAGACATATATATAGTTGGGATTGCGAAACTGAAATAGTTTTTAGATAATGTGTATAATTCTAAGCATTCATCACTAAACAGTTTCTGTTAGGACTGATACGTCAAAGCCTTTACATGGATAACAAACATAGGTGTAGAATTGTTCACGTTTATACTAATAAAAGGTGGTGAGCTGCTTTCTTCGTGTTCATATTTACTTTTTGTTTTTATTTGCTCTTTCTTATCTATTCTAGCTTAGTTACAGGTTTCTTTATGATTTGATCACAAATGGGTCAACAATGGCTGCTATACTACATGAGACACTGACAACTTGGCTAGTCTTTTAGAATACAAATTTTGATTACGAATATATTTATAGTGTTAGGTGAGATACCTGCTGTGGAGTTCTTTTCTTTAATCCCACCATGGTATTGGAAAATAGCGTATGACATTGGAAAATGACAGCATAGTGGAATGATATAGATCTCCGTGAGTCATTATTAACATTAAGTAATTTATATAACATTATATATATATATATATATATATTTATATATTGAAGTTAATTGTGTACAGGTTGTAAATCTTTTCAAACACTGATACACTAGAATATAAAGCAATCATCACGTAATATTATCTATTGAATTGAATCCTGCATTTCGATTTCTCCTTGACTAGCTAATATTATAGAACGGCTAAGCTCACGGTGATTAAGCTGGCTCTATCAAACAGGGCTGTACAGGTACAGACTTGGTGACGTGGTGAAGGTGATGGGCTACCACAATTCAACGCCGGAGCTGCAGTTTGTCCGCCGGAGAAGCCTCCTTTTGTCGATCAACATCGACAAGATCACCGAAAAGGACCTGCAATTGGGGGTCGAAGAAGCCGGCAAGCGCCTAGCCGAGGAGAAGCTGGAAGTCGTCGACTTCACGAGCCACGCGGACATGACCACCGAGCCAGGCCACTATGTCATCTTCTGGGAGATCAATGGAGAGGTCACCCGAGAAGCCCTTCAAGAGTGCTGCAATTGCATGGACAGGTCATTAGTGGAGGCCGGCTACGTTGGCTCATGCAAGGCGAAGGCCATTGGAGCCCTTGAGATAAGGATAGTGAGGAGAGGAACTTTTCAGAAGATTCTAGACCACTTCCTTGGCATGGGTGCTGCTGTGAGCCAGTTCAAGACCCCTCGCTGTGTTGGCCCGGCAAACATTGCTGTGTTACAAATTTTGTGCAATAATGCTGTCAAGAGCTGCTTTAGTACCGTCTATGCTTGACCAAATGGATCAATCCTTTTATGTTCCCGTGAATTCGAGTGTGTACTAGTACATTTCCATAGAAAGAAAATGTGTTGATCGGAATTATGTGGCTAGGACGTGTATCACGTCTGGTAGTGTTGTGCAGGGTAGGTTGAATATGCTGTATACTATATCACCGTCCACTAATGGCCCAATGTTGCGGTCAGTACTTAATAATTGTGGAATATGATCCCACCTTGCGACCTCATTCTGGAATGTGAGCCCTTTCTCTTCCACCTTATATTTGGTGGTCCACGAAACATTATTTACGTATTACGTGATTAAATATTTAAGTTGCTTAAATAGCTTAATTAAGTTTAGACCGGTGCAGATAATCGACATATGTTGCCTTCATTCAATTCGATTCTAATCTTGGTTTGGCTTAGATATTCAAACTTTTTTAGTTGAGATTTGATCGGACATGGATGATCTTTATATGGACCCAATTTAAATAACTCATTAAATGAATAGTTTTAATTTTTTTTAGATTTTAATTTTTTTTTGAGTTGACTTCACTGACGAGTCAAGTGAAAAAGAATTAAAAATATATTATTTTCATATTAAAAATTTAAAACATTAACTTAAAATAACATAAATTATATATTTATCGGTTTTTGATTTTAAAAGAGTAAAATCTCATATATATATATATATATATATATAAGAAAAGGGAGTATGTGCTTGAGCACAGGCAGCTTGCCTGTGCTTGAATTTATTTCCACCCATTGGATCGCGATCTAACGCTGGAAATCATTAACCCTCCCCCACCATCATCTCCTCTACCCATGTTCAAGCCCCTTCCCGGTGCCTCGCAACTACGAGCGGGCCAGCCTCCCACTGCCCAAGGACGAGCTCCACCGCGGCCCCCACCTGCCACCGCTGTTCCCCCCCCCCCCTCCCCCTACCCCGGAACGAGCTTTGCCACCTGCCCCCACCCCGTCTCTTCCTGCCCCTCGCTTTGTTTCCCCCCCCCTCCCCCTGCTGCCC
>JAVDBV010005741.1:0-10170 GCA_032619315.1 Piper longum | reverse complement strand
AGACACTAGAGCGGTGGTTGAGCTACTCGAACGGTGGTTGCTCAACTTAGACGGCGGTTGAGCTAATCGGACAGGAGTCGAGCTACTCAGATGGTGATCGAGCTACTCGGACGGTTGTCGAGCTAATCTGATGGTGGTCGAGTTCAAACTATCAGGCTTGCTCACAGTCTTATTACCTATACGCACCATACATCTATGCTTCCCTAGTAGGTCCCAATTCTTGAAATGTACTTCGACTCTATCTAGTTCCTATATCTTTTAATCTGTACAGTGGGGTTGGTCCTATCAAATGCTAAGCAGGATGTATTATTTTGAGCTTTGTATTCTAAGGAGTGGCTCCTCACCTCCTCACTACTATACCGCCTATGTTATCTATCTCTCTCGCCAACCGGTCTTAGCCTCAAGGGTGATCTATAGCCCTTACACAAAGGGTCATGTCTATGGATGCTATTAGGGTCCCATCATGACTATAGATGACTCACAAACAAATCAATAGTTTCTAATGTACTAAGGAATGACAAAAGGAAAACCTTTCATGTGGTGTCTATAGAATCTACCAAGGCAACTAGTAATCTCTCAAGAATTTGCCTCAACTCACATTTGCAGAGGGATTCAGGGCCACAATTGGTTCGTAGTAGAGGAACCAAATGAGGTTGGTTTACTTCACGCTTTCACTATTTCCTACATATGTTGCAAACGCAGTAGGGTGTGCCACGCTCTGGCTATTTAGTTACTTACTTGGTCTTGGTTTCATAATACCAGCAGTGTTTTCTGGCATAGCATTTTCTCAACTACAACATATGTGATCTTATAAAAACAACAAAATCATAATGGTCGTGCATTTGCAAGACTAGTGACACGGCCATCTCCCAAGAATAGTCATACTTCAAACCACCACATAGGTTTCCTATCATGAACCTAATGAGAAAAATCTTTTCTAAGGAGACACACATACATATAAAATATCAAATGATGTAGAGGCATGTGGAAAATAATTGGGATAGTCATAAAATTTTATATTGTCGTGTCTGCGGAATGAGGTGGTCAAGTTTGCAGTAGAAATCTCTGTGAGCATACTTGGGGCAAACCCTGACACGGTATTCGGATGGCTACAGTTGAAGCAAGACTTTATACGCTTTCAGCATATGCACACGTGACACTCCTAACAAGAAGGTCATACTGGGTACCCCTCGTGGCTTGATGCACCTAGCCAAGCTGCTATGACTAACCATGCCTAATAGTCGTGAGTTCCATGAACTCATTTTGGTACCTTAGTTTCTATGTTTTAGGTCTACTTGGCGTGTACCCACACATCTGAGTTACAGTTTCTATATTGTAGGTCTAACAGAGTAACCCTATTATTTTCATGGGAAATACCAAAGCATACGGATATGACGGAGTTCATAACATTGACTTGTCAATCACTCGTTCTTACATAGGGATATTATTGGGATATCCTTTCATACAATCTCTTCCTGGACATAATAAGGAAAAGTAAAGAGAAGAAAATAGATGTCTGAAGAGGGTGAAGAAGAAAAGATAAGAGAATAGAGAGGAACAAGGGAGAGAGGAAAACGATGCAGAAGAAGGAGAGAGAGGAGAAGGAAGTAGGAGGGCGGTTTGGGGTTTCCTCTCTACCATTGCCTATACCGCTTGCTCAATACTTATCTAGTTCCATCATCTCTTGGTCTATTCATAGCACCTCGAGGTATAGTTAAACATTTTTTTATCATAATAATTTCAGTTAACTCTTCTTATACTTATCACAACTTTCAACGAGTCTGACTGATCGTAAGTATAAGGATTGACCTCCACCATACTATGCATACAAGTCCGCATAAGAACTTGTAACCAAAACAGTCAAAAGCCAAATACACAAGAAGTAGAAGCATATGTACCAGTGAGGCTGTAGATCGACTCATGGGGGGTACTATATGTAATACAACCATAACGTAAACACACCTTAATTATACCGAACATAAAATAGTACAATAATCACACTTTCACAAAGTCAGCTCTAATACAAATTTGTAACAACCTAATTCGGCCTAACGAATGGACCAAATCATGTTGTAATTTGGAAAGCTATTTGTTGGACTACCAACAAATAAATTTTATAGAAGGGGATCTCAACTCTCAAGGAGGCTTAAGACGATAACCTTACAGGGATTACATACACAATGTGTGTTGATCATACTACTATAAGAATGCTCTTACTCTTAAGGCCCCTAATATGTACGCTCCAAGTCACAAGAGAGACAACACCTCCACTATAACTAAGATGGTGACTTTATAGATTCCATGACCAATCCAAGCTACACAAAGGCAAGACCTCCAATGCAGGTAAGAGGTTGAACTTTTTATTATGCGGGTGCATGATCTGATTCTTATTCTTAGATTCAACTTTTGAGTTAGGTAACTTATTCATAAATTATATTAATCTTGCAGTATAGTAAACACTGGGTCGTGGTTACCTATTATTCTACATACCCTATAGACAAAAATTAAATACACAAAGACATCATCGAGTGCGAGGGCATCAAACTTTAACACACGATCTTCACATGTACCCTTCAAGCGGTATGAATCATAAGCTCCTCCGGTCAATGCTCCTCTATCACACACACACACACACACACAACTACATCCAAGTACATATTTGTGTACTTTCATTGCTCTTCGTCATGTTCCGAAACTTTGAGGACTACACACCCTGCAAAAGATTATTAGAATGCCCCAAAGCTGACATTCCACACAATGATAATTATAATAATATAAAAATAAATCACAAACCACATGTAGCATACCAAGTACACTAACATAGGCTTTAGGGAACTCATCCATTGTACATATATCACGTAATCCCTAGTTCCCAAAATACATAGGTCCCAAAATCCAAATATACATAAATCATATAGCCCAATACATGGGTCCGATCCAAAACTCAGCATAATACAAACACATGTACAGTCCCTTGCCATGAGCTTATCAATCCGTCTACCTCTGCTGGCCACTAACATGGGCACTCACCTAGGTAAAATAGTCAGTAATCAAACAAGTTTGATCACTGGTCCGAAAATAACTACGGATAAAACAATATTATCTGATTAAATTCTCACGATAATTCATTAAATTTCTAAATTACATTACAAGGCAATAAGCTTAGGCCGACATGTCCAATATCATAAAACATGTATGATCAAATCAACAGCTTCATTCTTTTATATACATATTTATGCTTACACCCTCACATCCTCCATATATCGTTTGCCATGGTACTCAGGCGGCTGATAATAATGATGGTGTCATGATTTTAGGAAATACGCTGCATTCACAGTACCCTACTTACATTGCACTACTTTAAGGTAAAAATGAGTACTAGTGTAATCCATACATATTCATACTGCTCACTCTCATATTCGTGAAAATCGTAAAAATTTGCGTATACTTATATGGTAAGCTTAAGTAGGGGCTTATATCATAAGTTTGCTGGATCTTCCAGTTTGAAAATCATTATGAGATCTCACCCTCTAAGTTTTGTTAAACTACAAAAAAAATTGGCTAAATGGTTCAACGTCGGAGGGATCTGATAAAATGCTGCCGATGTTGTTCTACATATAAAACTCGATGAAAACCTCACTCATGGAGCCAAGCAGAGATGAAGTAGAAAGGTCCAACGAACCTAGATGAGTGGAGCTCCTTGTTCTTACTTAGCGAGCTCACTTCACGTACCCTAGCAAAGAGATGAAATCCAAATCATGATAGGATCGCATCGACATGTAAAATGAGGAACCACCTCCACACATGCACGACTCAGAAAAAACTTACTTACCTTGATTATCTTACTTGCTGGAGTATTAAACTTGATTAGGTTACCGTAGTTAGGGTTTAGTGTTGTTGCAAGTACTCTTAGTGAAAAGTCTCATACCTAGGGTTTTCGTCAAATAGACTTAATTGGACGATTTTTTGGACCAGCCAAATGGTGTTCAAATGGGCTCAAATTTAGACCAATGGGCTTTAAAACTCTAAAGGGTTGGTGTAGAAATTACCAAGTTTTGGCTCATGGGCCAACATGTTAAACATGGCCCACTAAAGGTAGGTTAAGGTGATAGGAATAATGTTCGTGGGCCGCACTCAAATTTATCTAAGTATCGCTCATGGGCTTGAAGACTTCAAATAAACTTGGGTTAATGGGTAATACTAGCCAACAATGTTGGCATAAATTCAATAAGATTTGAGATCCAAACTCCAAGTAATTGAACCTAACTGGACTAAAAAATGGAAGGTATTGGCTAAGACATTTATGAAGTTGGGTAGACCTATTGAGATTGGGAAAATTCTAATGCAAGATCTACTAAGCTAAATGGTACAAAATTAGAATATGGTTTTCTTTTGACACAACTAAAGTTTGGGATAAATTTCGTGGAATATTAGCACCATTTGTGTAGGATTTTAGATTTTAAATCAGGAGTTAGAGAACTAGGGTTTTACCTTATTCCTGCATACTCCGAAAAACTGATCAAACCGACCTGAATGATTTTTAAATTAATCCAAAACTTACAGATTTGTAGTATAAAATTAGTGAGGCCAACCATAAACTTTACTGATTTTATTAACCTCTTTTAATTAGCCCACAATGGACCTCAATCTAATAGTATGGCAAAACATATCGACATCAGAGTATACATAGCAAAAAATTAGGGGTTGTTCATACCCTTTAGGTTGTTATCTTAGTGTAAAAAATTTACATGAACAAGGCCACACACAGATCAACAAGCTTGCATAAGGTGCACATCATCAGAAACCCGCATCAAGGTGTAAAAAGTGAGGAAATGCGTGGGCAAGTGATAGGGACCTTGAAAGCTACCACATTTTACCAAATTTGGCATCTCTACTTCATCATACAAACCATATTAGACGAAGAAATGAACTTCAAAGTTGTAAGATCTTGATGCCATGGACACAAAATGGTAAACATCAAGCAAAAAGGTCTTATAGAACATGACTTATGAATTATCTACCAGATATGTGCAAAACAATGACCACCAAGAATTTAAAATATTTAACAATTAATTTACACATGTAAAAAGTATAAAACCACTTCCTATTTACTCCTAATGCAACCCACTATAAGGGAAAAATCATACAAAAATGGAAAACATGAAGCACCCTTGGTGGATCTACCACCAAACACATAGCAATCAAGGAGGGGAGGAGGGCTTACTTCGAATGCACCAGGGGGATGTCTTTTGGGGCTTCCCACCCCAAGACCTTTTTGGAGAGCTTGAAGGGAGCTGGAAGAGGCTAAGGCAGGATTATTAATGACGAAGGAGAGGGAGGAGGGTTGGAAGAGATGACGAAATGAGTGAAAATGGGGAAGGATAGGGGGGTTTTAAAGAAAAAGAGAAATCTCTCAACTACTAAGGCATAATTTAGTGACATCATAGGTAAGGTACTACACCTAAAGAGGTATGGATATCATACCTAAGTTATGGGTTGAGTGAAATCGCTAAAACTTAGGGTTTTTACCCTAACATGGTCGGGACGACCTTGGGAACTGCGTTGCGAATCCCACATGGGATAGGATGGTCCAAAAGGGGAACATGCTGCAAGTAATCTAAACATATGAGAAACACAATCCTAAACCTATATAGACTCAACTCAAGAAGATAAAAAATAAGAGCATAGACAGTGTAGTGTCCGACCGGATGGGCCTGAGTGCCAGGGGAGACTAAGGTTGTGGGTCGCGAATATCACACCATACATTCACACACAACAAAAAAAGGCAGGCAAGCAACTCAATGCTGGTCAAGATCGAATCGAAACTACATCGGGCAAAAAGCCCAGATTTTACACTTACCAAGAACAATTGACCTTCTCATGTTTATATGAAATATTAAATATTACAATTAGGTTTGCTTCCCAACAAATTTTCACCCGAGGCATGTATCTACACAACTACCAACTAAAAAGTTACCACAATATCGAGGATTGAAAGATAAAAAAATCTATAAAATATGTAAATATCTTTAATATCAATTAAACTACTAGATCTGTAACATGTATACATTTGGTTATGTGCATATTGTAGTTTAATTCAAATTGACCATTGTAATTAATAGATTCGGTTTAAACAAATCTTCACATTGAAGACTTCTCATCGCCATATGAGCATAGTGTTAGAACTTCTTTATATTCCAAAAACTCACATTATTCAATGAATAATTTCCAAGTTAAACTCCATTAAAGGACTCACTATTGACCGATTTTGTAATTAACTCTATAAATCAAGCCAAAATGTTATTAAAATATATTATTTTTCTTTAAATTTAATTAAATCACTACTTTAAATTAATGTAAATAATATATTCTACACTTCAACTTTCGAAGAGAGCAATATGTATTAATTTATATATGCTTTTGTTTGTTAGAATGAAAAATAATATAATTAACTTTGAGCCAATATAGAATCAACTCTACATCGACTCCAATCTATAACCTGGGAGGGGGTGTCCATATCAATAACCTTCGCAACAAAAGCTCTTCTGTCAAAGAAGGCTATGACAAAATATTTGTGGCAGCTGCTACGTGTCACTGATTATATAATAAAAAATTGACACCACTAAGCCATGACAAATGTGGCGTCAAATTTATATCGATTATATAGCAACAAAATTTATTGATACAGGAAAGCCGTGTCAATCACTACATCATATTTAAAAATAATTAAAATATACAAATGTAATTTTTTAATTTTGTTTTCTTTTTTTTGTCATTTTTTTTACTCAGATCTATGGCGGCGGAAAGGTGGTTGTGTGGAGTGCTGCCTAACGACGGTGGGGTGGTTGTGCATTGCGTGGCCAGACAATGCGAGGGTAGGGGCCTAAGGCGATCGTGCCAAGGTGGGGGAAGGCCGGTAGGATGAGCCAAGATATTTTGTTACATTGAATCTAAAATGTTTTGTAATAAGGTGAAACTTAAATTTTAAATAATAAATATTAATATTAAGTTTTAGTTGCATCCACTAAATAACGTTCCATCTAGGTTATGAAATAACTGATCGTTGCACATTCTAATGGGTGGTTTTGCATGTAATGCAATCTTCATAGGCATGGTTTTGGGGTCTGCCAAAGCTTCTTCTGCTCGTCTTACATTGAAAGCTTTATCATATTGTTGAACAAAGTCACTAAATGGAGTTTGGCATGGAGAAAACCATCAAAGAAAAAATTTATGCTCTCACTTCTTTGGACTTGAAGTCATGCCCGCAAAAAAATGATCTTGCAAATAAGCTTGGACCCAATATTGGCAATCGATGTACATGCTTTCCAACCAACAGTTAGTAGGAATCTCTTACTTTACTTTCATTTATTTCCAACTTCCTTCAAATTTATCAGTCATATCACTATTTATCAACGTCTCATAGTCATCAAAGAACTCTATATAGCTAGATTTCAGTTGTTTTAAATGCACGTTTGCTTTTTTTCCAATGTGCGATGCACCAAACCGGTGGCAAGTTTCGGGGAAGACATTCTCAATAGCAGTTCGCATAGCTTTATCTTGGTCGGTGATGATAGATTTTGGCTTCTTTCCCCACATACATTCTAAGAAAGCATCAAACAACCATGTAAATGCTTCTTCAGTCTCGTTTATAAGCAATGCACACCCGAAGAGAATAGATTGTCAATGGTGATCTACCCCAGTAAATAGGGCAAATGGCATGTTGAAGCTATTAGTTTTATATTTCACATCAAAAACTACTACAACCCCAAACATCATGTAGGCTAATCTAGACAGACCATCTGCCCAAAAAATATTTCTCACTTGACCATTAGTATCAACCTCAATCTTGAAGAAAAAATTATCTGGATGACATAAATTGTGCTGAAAATATTCTAAAACCCACATACATTCACGACCATTGTTGTTCTTGCGTTCTTGTGCTATGTGGTTTATACAATATTGAGGAGAAACAATGATGTTCCCAATACTACCACTTGTTTTAGTCAATAACCTTGCAATTTTGAAAGTCCAATTCCACACTCAGCAAAATTTTCTATCAATACTTTAGAGGCTGTTGATAATCTTTTGTGAGAACCAATTTTCCCAACCTTAAAGGAGAAGATATTGGATGAGAATGTTCATCATCAAATTGTTTGACTATCCAATTTTTGATGAACGTAAGAGAATGACCATTCGAGCTCTACAATTTTCTCTGATTTCGAAACAGCGGGTAAACTCCATAAGTATTTCAGTCAGATCACCTGCCTTCTTACTCCCTTCTTTGTCACAAACAAAGACATTTCTAAACTGCGTATTTGTTTCCCGATATATTCTTGAATATTGGTAGTCCTGGTCTCAATAAATTCCAAATCAGCTCTTTCTAATCCCAAATCCTTTCTTTCTTGAATATGCCAAATAAAAATCATTAGCATCGTCCATAGTATCAAATTCCATACCCACACTTGGAACAAAATTCATAGTGACTAACAGATTATCATCACAATTGGTAGCCATGGTCTCAATAAATTCTTCTTCGGTATTATTTTCTTGTTGATTAGATCCCTCGTTTCTTGTTCTATATTTTCCATCCTTTAAGGCAACAACTACATCAGTTACCTCATACATTAACCAGATATTCTTAACAATAGAAGGGAACATGTCTAAATATATATATAATTTGAAAATAAATTTGAACAATGTCATGAAAGAGATGATATTAAATCTATAGAAATATATACGCTTCGATCATTACATGATCTTTATAAACTAGAGCAAAATAAGCCAATTTTAAGAAAAGAACTATATGAAATTAGAAAAAAGGGTTTTCTTTGCACTAGTAGTCATCTATGCCTTCTCATCAAACAATATTGATTGCAATTTTTCATACTTGTATATATAGAAGGTCAAATTGGCCATCATATATTGGCTGATTAAGATCTGTCTAAAAAAGGCAACCTACTTCACTCTTGTTTCATTTCTTTCATTTTAGTGCCTTTAGTATTAGTAATTTTATGCATCTCTTTTCTTATAGAATTTATGTATTCTAGTCTCAATACAAGTTGTTTTAGTAATTAGTTGAATTTTATTAAATTATGGACTTACTAATTTAGGGTTGCTAAACGAGCGAGTGAGCCGAGCTCAGATTGTGCTCGAACATGACGTGCTTGAACTTGACTTAAATAGCTCGATGTTAGTTCGAGTTCGACTCAAAATGGAACAAGTTTTGAACATATATACCCGAAATTGATTGGAACATTTCTTATGTTGTTTGAGTTCAACTCGAGATCAAATACACTTAGATTGTTAAATTTTGAGGAGCTCAAAACTAACTCATTTCGGAGCTCGAAACTAGCTTGTTTTGGAGCTCGAAACTAGCTTGTTTTGGAGCTCGAAACCAGCTCGATCATAAGGTCAAAAGTAACTTGTTTGGGAGAAAAACATACAGTTATATAAATTAAAATTAACAAAAATAGTCTATCAACATATTTATATATGTTATCTTAATAATAAAAAGTCTTTTCAATTTTCAAGTTTCATGTTTTAATATTTTTTACAAAATACCTAAGAAACAATTCAACAATATTCACTACATCAGTGTTTCGCCAATTTGCCTTCTCAAAGGTCAAGTTTCCAACCCCAAATTGTAACCTGTAGTGAAAAACTCTAGGGTTGGCCCCTAGCGTGGGGATGCATCCTAGGTAAAGTAATATTTCACTGTTTTTAGTATACTTAATATTTAACTTTGGAGAGAGATAGAGAGAGAAACAAAGGTATATCAATAGAGATACTTACAAGACACATACAAAAACCATAGTTGAAAAAATTGAAATCAGAATCTGAATCGGTTTTCAAGGGAGTCACTAAATCAGATCGAATCGGTCTAAATCGGTCAAGAATTGGTTCATTTAAATCAGCCCAAATCGGTCATATATAATAATTTGAAAAATTATAACATAAATATATAAAAATTAGGTATTAATGTTATTTTGATATTATTATGTGTATTATAGTTTATAATATTTTTTGGATTTTTTTAAAATTATTTGGAATTAATTATTATTTTTGAATCGAGCCGGAGTCAAATTTTAATTACGAGAATGCCAACGCCAACCTCACTCCACCCCCGCCGCAGGTGCCGGCCCCCATGCCCCGCCCTGCCACCCTCGTCCC
>JAVDBV010005739.1:0-10817 GCA_032619315.1 Piper longum | reverse complement strand
CCCCCCCCCCCCCCCCCCCCCCAGCTGTATTTGGCTTTAATTGAGCTCAAAGGCTGGATCTTTTTTTATTTTTTTTATTTTTTATCTTCTGGTTGCATCATTTGGTGCTTGTTGGTTTTATTTATTGTTTGGAGTTTGTAGTTCCTAATTGGACTGTTTTAATTCATCGATTAGTTGTGGAACAGTCGGTTTCTGAAAAAAAAATGGTAGCTGAAAGCTTTGGCTGGTGGAGCTTTGGAATGAAAAGATTTTCGTCTTCTACATGAACCTGCTATATAACCTTCTTTCTGGGGGGTTTGGGCAACTGCACTAGGCTTCAATTTAGTTCAAAGGCGGGATCCTTTTTACTTTCTAGTTGCATCGTTTGGTTCTTGTTGTTTTAGTTATTGTTTGAACTTTGGAGTTTGTAGTCCCTAATTGGATAATTTTATGCCATCAGGTGATTGGAACTGTGGGCTTCTGGAAAAATAGAAGCTAAAAACTTTAGCTAATGGAGCTTTAGAGAAAAAAGTTTTATGCTTTAGATGAACCTCTTTTAGAGCCTACTTTCTGTTGGCGTTTGCCGAGCTGTTGAAATTTTAAATAGCTAAATTGTTTGGTCTACTTGGCGGAGAAGGTTGGGGGTAGACATATTTTTGTAAACCATTAGGCGGAATAAAATTTGGGGATTTTGTTGTGGTCTCAGTCAATATGTTAAACAAGTGCATTGAGTTAAATTTGAGCTCTTAGGCGACAATCTTTACTTTACGCGGGTAATTCATGGATTAAGTAGTCCATTGATCAAAGCTGTATTTTTTTTGCAAATAAACTGTAAAATGATTGATTAACTGAGCTTCGTGGAAGAAGAGGTTTTCTATTCATGTAAACCTGCTCCATGGTTTTGTTTCAATTTTTATCTGCTGAGCTGCTGGAATTTAGAATAGCTGATTTAAGCAGTCGATCGGGTGTACCATTGTGGGTTTTACCTTTTCCTGTGTTTTTGATAGAATGAAGTTTAGCAATGGTTATAACAAACTTAGGCGACACAGGAAAAGTTGGCGATAGAAAAATTTGTGATATTTATTGTTGTATACCTGCCACACTCACCTTGGTTATGTGTTCTAATTTTGGGCAGGAACTGATGATGATCTTCCTCCATCCCATCAGAACCGGCTTGTCAGGGGAAATCGTGCAACTGGCAATGGTAGAGCACCCATTGTTGGTGGTTTTACTTACAACCCCAGAGCACATACTGATATGGAAACTCAAATCCACCAACTTGAACAAGAAGCATACAGCTCAGTCCTGCGTGCCTTCAAAGCTCAGTCTGATGCTATTACCTGGGTAACCATTCATCCATTCATTAACTACATGATATCCTAAAATTTAACAAATATGGCTGTCAACTGAGATGGTAGTTTGTTATTTTTCAGGAAAAAGAAAGTTTGATCACAGAACTTCGAAAGGAACTTAGAGTATCTGATGAAGAACACAGAGAGCTTCTTTCCGTAGTCAATGCGGATGACATTTTACGAAAGATAAGGTTTCAGAAGTTCATTTTCAACATTTGTTTCTTTTAAATATTGAAGATAATAAGTAAATTGCGATCTTTTGTTAAACTGAGTTTCTTTTATTGGGTGAACATCACAACTTGAAGGGAATGGAGACAAGTTACTGGTGGTCAGAATGCTATGCTCAATACCTCTCAAGCCACTCGTGATGCGATACCTAGCCCAACTGTTTCAGCATCAAGAAAGAAACCAAAAACTTCTCAAAAAAATCCTTCTCTAGCACTGGGAGCCCCTCCACCTATGCTTCATCAAGAATTTGGAGGTACTATAAATCCATCACCAACTGTGGCAAAAAGGGGAGCCGTTGGTGGATGTAAGGGCAAGAAAACAAAATCAGTGAGTTTCTTATTCTTGGACAAGTACACTTATTTTAGCTAAAATGAATTTGATGAATATGAGAATATTTCTTGTGTATTTATAGGGACAAATGATAGCTGGATCCTTGAAGCATCATCCTCCTGGCGTTACTGGGACTAACCAGATTGCTAACCATGCTTCATCTGGTGCGCTTAAGGCAAATGACCCTAAAAAAACATCTTTTGATCCTTTAATTGGCCAAAAAGTGATGACACGCTGGCCTGAGGATAATAATTTTTATGAGGCTGTCATCAGTGATTATGATCCCAATAAGGTAAGTGCTTAGTAGTTGTTTGTCTGCTTTTAATTTCTTGCCTTATCAGACAAACTAATCATTTCATTTTGTACTTGAACTTTTAGGATATACATGCCCTTGTTTACGATGTAAATAAAACAAATGAGACATGGGAGTGGGTAAATCTCAAAGAGGTGAAACTAATTATCCTGTCCGTAAATTATTATTTTTTGTAATTGAGGATTTCTTTTAAAATTTATTGCTGCTAAATAAGTTTCAATAATAAATTTATATATTCATAAATTTTTTGCTTCTTTCTTTATTCAACCTTAACCTAATAGGAGTCTTGGGACGTGGGTACTAATCTAGGATCCCTGTGGTTACAAATGGAAAAATTTTGATCGTAGGATGCCCTTCCTAATGCTGACCATCCCTTTTATGGGCGTGGGGCTGCAATACATGAGCATTGGTCAGAGTATTACAAGTCTTCTAACACATAATTTCCTGACCACTTTTAATTAGCCATTTTGTGCATTGTACACATTTTGTTTTCATTGTCCTGTGGGATGGAATTGTTTTATGAGTGTCTTCTCAGTCTAATGTTTTATGCTCTCTATCCGGTGGTTTGTTGCATGCAGAAAGGCCGGTGACAGTAGATTGTGGAATATTAGTAGACACCTAGAAGTAGAAGTTGCAACCAGTTGTTGTAAATGGCTGAGTGATTGATGCATTTCAATTTTTGATCCTGTCGTCCTTATTCCTGAATACTTTATCACAGTACAATTCCGATTTAATTACAATCTTCAGGAGTGCATAAAATTACCCCTTTTCATCAGCTGAATTCCAGTCAATTGTGGCAGATATTACCTGTCATTGCCCTTGGCATATGTAATTTTTGCAGAGAATTTACTTTCTTTTCCATCTCTTCTCACTGCCTCCTCCATCCAAGTTTGTTGTAGGCTTCCCTTCTCCCATTTTCTTCTCTGTAAAAATTTGATTATGTTCTTGTTATCACTCTTGTTGATTTCCTTTAAACATGTCCTAACCTCTTGAAACATAGATGTGCCTATTAAATGACTATGATTGCAACTTTTAAATGTTGCAACTTCTTAAAGATAATGACATAAAATCGATATTTTAGATTCTCTTATGATATGTTGAACGATGACTGATACATTCATTAACTAAGGTGTACGTCGTTTTAGCCATAACATTATATCTATTATTAAACTATTTCTTGTTTGTAGCTTAATTTTTAAAAATAACTGTTATTTGCCTTGATATTTCAATTCACGGTATTGACGTGATTTTGCAGTATTTGAGTGAGGATATAGAGTTGACTAGTTTGTTCATTACTTCAACAATTACTTTATTATTTGATCAGAAAGAGTATTATCCATCTCTGCCCCCATTTTTCTGGAAGGGAAGCCTGAAATTTTAGTCTTTTGATTGCGGATTATGCTACATGTCCGTTATTTCATTCATTTTGCTTGGTTTGTCCTTGATGATGTAGAAGATGTAAAAAGTTACACTAAATAATCTCACTTCACTTGAGTTGCAGAATCACAGTGAAGTAGCAAATGGACCATGACTGCAAAGTAGGTCTTGACTAGATTTTAGCTCACATAGTCCTCCCTGTTAATTGATATTGTTGTCTAACTATTCAAATCCTGTTGGATGGGTCTATTTGGATAAGAATATACGTTTTAATGTTTTGGTTTTTCTCCAATCTACATTTGTCTAAATTGATTACAGAATTTACAGGTTAATGGTTTTTCTCCAATTTAATGGTATATCTGTTACCTTTACAAAATTTACAGATTCCTCCAGAAGATATACGATGGGAGGGTGAAGATCCTGAAATTTCACGTCGAGTGGGACGTAGTGGTCCAGGTCGTGGGGTGAAAAAATCAACCAGCCGTGGTAATACAATTCAAGGTTCTGGTAGAGGTAGAGGGCTGAAAACTCAGTCTAAGAAAGAATTTCCTACATTGCAAAATGGTGTTCGTAGAAAAAGCATGGATGATATTGAGATTCTTCACACTGAGACTTTGATTAAAGAGGTTAGCTTGATCTCATACTCTTGCAATTTCAGTGATTTGGCAATATGTGATTCAGGGCTTAAAGTTATCATCTTCATATTAATCAGGTGGAGAGGGTTCTAAATTCCAGTCACCCTGATCCCCTGGACATTGATAAAGCTAAAAATGTTTTGAAAGTAAGGCATTCTTTTCCTCTGGCAGCTTGTTACGGTGCATGTCTTTTTAGTATTGTCTTTAAGTTGTGAAGACATTTGTAATTCTTTTTTGTCATGGCAGGAGCATGAAGAAGCATTGATGGATGCAATTGAGAGGCTTGCAGAGGCATCAGAGGGCGAAAGTGGTAAATAACTATTTTCTTTATAGCTAAATTTCGCCCCCTGATGAAACTTCTCTTGTGTGTGTGTGTGTTTTGTTTTTTTTTTGGAGTTTTACTATATTAACACCACTTATTTATAACATGTACACTTGCCTGCCCCGGGTGCCTCAGGTGTCTAATAGTTAATATGCTTCTACAAACCTGTCAACTATCCTTTTGACAGCTTAAGTTTTTTAATCTGAAATACCATTGATGTTCCTGGATGAAATTCTTGCATGCGAGTTTCTGTTATACGGGACAAGATGCTGTTTATACATGTGCTGGTTTACAATATTCTTTTGGAAGTTTAACAGTACTATCCATGTTAGTTGACAATTTACTTGGGCGTGTTGGAGAAATGCCAATAAAAATCCGAAGGATCTTTACTTGATACATGTGGATATTTTCTTTTCGGTTGTCTGGTCTTTTCTGTTCACTATCAATATTGATTTCACTCTCAATGGCTATGGCACTTGACTTTGAGCAGATGGCGAGCACCCATACTCACATTGTCGGTCAGTAGATGGGGACCGAGCTTTTGGGTAAAACCGTAGTGGTGCTCAGCTCAACAAGCCCCATTTTAGTTAAGGATTTTAGGAGATGATCAGAGGACAATAGATGGCAGAGGTGGTGTTGGCAATCACCATGATGAAGATGTAGTTGACAAGGCGTCTAAACCCCGCACCTTTCCTGTAGACTAATTTGCAGAAAGTTTAGTTTAATGGTGGAATGTCATTTTAGCGAGACCATGGAGCTCAGGTGATGCCAGTTATTTTTTCAAATTTCAATGGGTGGTAAGGATGTTTCAAGCCTTCAACAAAGCCTTTTACTTATTGAAGTCCCAGGCCTGTAATAACCTTTGTAGTCAAAAGGCCAGCTTCCAATTGGAGTGCTGCCTAGCTTGCCATAAAGTTATGTTCTGCATTTGTAGCAAATTACTGTTTGCATTTGTAACAGATATCTATGTTTTTTGCTTATAATTTAAGTCAAAACGCTTTAAATATTGTACCGGGATCCCACTGGATTTATCGCCGAATTTAATTAGCTTTTAAAATTATAAATAAAATATTTGTAAGCATTAAAAATATTTAGGATCAATACTATTTAAAATTACGACTCAAGTTGCCCATTGCCATTGACGGATGGAGACTATCTTTTTCCCATTCTTTCCTGTAGTACATGACAATCAAATTCTTATTCGTAATTTTTACAAACGAGTAGAAACTTTTACAAACATGTGTGCATAATCAATAGAATTAAATTAAGACTCCTAGATGATGATCCTACATAGTTTCTAGGGTCTGCTAATAGTACAGTTCATATCTTACAATGATCGGATGAAGCCAATTATCAGATCAACCATAAGTGCATCGTATGCAGGTCCCTCCATCTGGAAATGGCCAACACCTTCAAGTAGATGAGTATCAGCACGACCTGCGGCTGACTTGAGTTTGTTCTGCAGCTGGTTTACACTTGTGAAGCCATCTTTCGTGCCCATCACAAAAAGCTTAGGTTTTGGAGATTGAAGTATAGCTTTGTGATGCCTTCCAAAAAGGATGGACGCAATCCAACCAAATGGGTAGCCTAAGCTCACATAACCCACAACTTGCTCAACCTGATCGACAGCAGAACCAGATATCGGTGCACCTATTCCACAAAATTCAATTGTAAACAAAATACATCAAATAAGAAATACCGCATTTTGTATTTTCTATATCTCGCACTAAAAAAAACATGCCCCTTATTGACTTTAAAGTGATTTGATATTGAATTGTTGAGAAATGTGTAAGAGAACAAAATATCAAGGTGCATTCAGTATTCCTGCATTGTTTACATGTACGATAGGAGATATATGGGCAATATTGTAAAAGAGTGGATATCTTCAAACAATTTCATACAATAAAACAATAGTTGTATGGGTAAATACATGCAAATGTTACTCGTAATTACAAGTGATTGTCACAATTTCCATTTCAAATTTATTGTGCCTCGTGGTGAAAAAGAGAATATCATCCCTAAATGCATTTAGGGGTAAATAACAAACACGTGTAATTTGAAAATTTAAATCCACCTAATTTTTTTTGCACGAAAATATCATCCCTAAATGCATGACGGTAGAAAATGGAGGACAAATGTTACTTTAACATCTAGTCTAAAAGTTGAAGATATGCAAACTTTACCCCTACCAGAACTCCTTTGCAAGATGATATTTTGCCAACAAAATATGCTGTTTATCAAAGTTTTTTCCTATACATGATTGCGTATTCAAAAGAAAATCAACACTTAAGGTCATTGGCTACTTGATTGAATCCTTCCCTTCAAGAGAAGTACAGTTTTTAACTAGCTACATCAATGAAAAACTTGCATTCTTTTAAAAAAAGGATGAATTTAAATCCCACAATCACTGCTAAAGAAGACACAAAATATTAGGTAACCTTTATATGTCAAATAATAAGAAGATACAAGCATATTAAAGAGGTTTATAAGCACTTTGCCACACACAATTCCATTTCATTGCTATAGAATCAATCGCATAAACATATGCAAACAAAATGGCCCACAATTAATGGAATAAAATAAGAACATATTTTAGCACTATGGAAAGAACTCGCAACCTATCTTATCCTTCTCAGGAAAACCATTATTTTAAATTCTGAGCCAATAGCAACGTTTGCCCTCTCGTAGTTCGGTCTCATCTCGGACGGTCCAGAAATAGAGATCTTGGATAGATCTTGGAAATACTAGGATCTTGAATATACAAATATTAATAAATATTTTATATATAATAATTATCATTATATAAATATTTAGTATATATTAACAATCAAACTAATATCTTTATCCATAAAATTACAAATAGATAATCCTTTAAATCTAAATAAACCATATTTCTTTTTTTTTCACAATAGTAACATATATTTATCTTATGGCTCTATTTTTTATTATAATTTATAAAGTTCACATGATTAAATTAAACAAATAAAAATTAAAGTACACAAAAATATTACAAGTCAAAAGTAAATATATATAATAAACAATGTACATAAATAATTTACAATATAAAATGTATATTTTAAAAGTTCACATCAATCTACAAAAATTTTTTTGCAATAAATAATTTATAAAATACATTTAAAACAAATATTCACAGTAGTATATAATTTTTTGAAGTAAGAAATTATATAAAAGCATTTATCTATAGCTGATAAAAGTTTAAATGCAAGAGTTTTTTTGTAAAATTTGCTAGAGAAAATCTGTTTGATTTAAATAAATATAACACATTTAACATATATATAAATAAAAAATAAAAAATGATATCTATTTCCCCCTTCCCTACCCACTCACCCCGCCCGGTTGCCTTCCCTCTACCTCGCTGGTCACCATCCCTCTCCCCATGTAATCGCCGCCTTCCATCTGCTTACTGTGGCTGCTTCTCTCTCCCCTGCCATCGCTTCCCCCTCCCCTCTCCCGCTGCCTTCCCTCTCCCTCTCTGGTCGACCTCTTTCCCGCCTCTCCATGCCTCCCCCCCCTCCCCCCCTTCACACTCTCCTGGTCTCGAGGAGGTGATCCGTCTCGGAGATCTCCCGAGACCGAGATCTTGCCGAGAACTCGGCAAGATCCTGTAAGGAGGGGAATCCTGGCCAATAGGAAGAAAATGGCCTCAATTTTTGGGAATCTCAATTAAATAGCAACCTATACTAATATTTGCAATTAATGGAATATATCATGGTTAGCGTCATTATAAGAAAGACTAGTTTTAATCCTTATCTAAATGATTTTGATGAAACATATGTGCATCCGCCGATAAAATACGGTGACATCACGACTATTGTCTGCGAGTGGAAGATGGTGGTGCATTTTATGTGGGGATGCCCATATGAGTGAGTGCTACCCAAATCAGGAAGTTAAACGCTAAAATAAGTCTACCTACTAACCAGAGCAATCCTGATAAGTCTCATTATAAGTTTCTATTCGATTGACACAACTTTGAAAAGTGAAATTAATCTTCTTGTTGACACATTTAATACTAAGCATACGGTTGACAACAGATTTAATTTTAGGAAAATCTATGTTGTGGAAAAGGATATTGTTTCCATGGTGACCAAATTGTGATCTGTTTAAGAAGTGACCCCCTATAGCAAATCCCACATCCATGTAATCAAGATCGGTATTAGCATATAGTTATATGTTTATATGATTTATTAAACCATGATTCCACAATTACTAAATTTGCCCTTCACACAATCCTCCATTTCCCAAATTGAAGAATCCCACATTTTTTGATTAGTGATTTTACCATTCAAGGATCACATAAGCAATTTAGTGTTGTTCATGGAATTAGTGTTCTTCACCATTAGTACTAACAATTTCAATCACTGAACATAGACAGATAAACCTTGAGCTCTCACAAGTTAAATTACAGAACGAAGATAGATACAACTTGTCACAGAAACCTACCTAGGCGCAAACTTTCATAAAATCATAAACTTCCCCCCATAGAACTCCATCTCACCCAAAATTCTTCAAAATTGGAACAAAAAGATACAATATTTTCCAAAATTTATGAAGATTATCGTCATAAAGACCTCTTCATCAAAAGCCTAAAGTTTAGTCGCCAAGCCAAGAACATCATAAAAGCGCACCCAACACTTCATTTCAAAAGTGGAACATGATCTACACCAACATTTCCCCAAATTCATGACCATCTTAGTCAGAATAGCTTACTCATACCAAAAGAACTAATCTTTAGCCGCGCATCCAACACTTATTTCCGACAGCAAAAAGACAAAAGAGAACAAGAAACACAATACCTGCGGAGGATCCAACCAACAAGATCCGACGAGTGGACAAACTGTCGGAGACCCACTTGCAGACGGCGACCACATCCCGGACCTCCGCGAAGCCAGTGAGAGAGGCCCTGCCGGAGGACTTTCCGGCGCCCCTGGTGTCGAAGGTGACGGCGCGGAGGCCTTTCTCGGCGAGGGCGGCGGCGATGCCCTTCAGGAGGGCCTGGCAGCCGCCAAGTAGGGAGAAGGGGTGGACGAGGACGATGACCTCGGAGCCGGCGTCGGGAGGGGTGGCAGGGTTGAAGAGGCGGGTGTGGAGCTTCACGCCATCGGAGGTCTCCACTTTGCAGGATTCGACGGTGTAGGATGCCGCCGTCGCCATTGATGGCCGCCGGCCAAGTCTGGTTTGCTACGCCTACCTACCAACCACTGCGAGGTTAGGGGCTTTCTAATTCTGACGCAAAAAAAGAGAGTTGATTTTCATAATTACATTTTTTTTCTTTTTTACAAATAATTTATATTTATATTTATATTTTTTCCCCAATCAATTTATATACATCTATCTTTTGCGACCTTTCTTTTTTTTTTTTTTGCATTTTTTACAATTTTTTACATTAATTCTTCCATCGTATTTATGTCTTTTTTACATCCTAATTAATTTTAACACACAATAGTTTTATAGGCTCTTTAATATTTATTTAATTTTATATTATAATTAAATTATTTATTATTAAAAAGTATTCAACCATATTTTTAATATATTTATAATTATATTATCTAATTAAATTTTATTACTTAATAATATATTTAAAATTTGGAGGTTAGGGCTTTCTAATTTTACCCCAAAAAAAAGAGTTTATTTTCATAATTATATTTTTTACAAATAATTTGAAATTTATATTTATATTTTTTCCCAATCAATTTATATACATCTACCCTTCTGCCCCCTTTCTTCTATTTATATTTTTTAAAAAAGTTTTGCATTAAAGCACTGACAATTTTTTTCTTCACATTTATGTCTTTTTTACATCCTAATTGATTTTAACACAATAATTTCATAAGCTCTTTAATATTTATTTAATTTTAAATTATAATTAAATTATTTATTATAAAAAAATATTAGACCATAATTCCACCTAAATTAGTAATTACAAAAATTTTAATATATTTTAATATATTTATAATTATGTTATCCAATTAAATTTTTTTACTTAACAATATACTTAATTTAGACTTTTACCATTTTTATATATTATTATAAAAAACTTAGAGTGTAATTCTAATTGAATTTAAAATATTTAAAAATAATTTCTGTTTGGTTATTAAACTATTTTACGTATTGCAATTTTTTTGATATTTGTGTATAATTATATGTTTTGTTAAATATGAATAAATATTCATTTTTTTATTTAAAAATTATATCATGATATTTTAAAAATCAATTTATAATATGGAGGGATAGGGTGGGGCTGGCGGGAAGGGGCAGGCGGC